>JASPKZ010010284.1:817500-885000 GCA_030220185.1 Diploptera punctata | reverse complement strand
TCAATTCAAATTTAAAGTATTTAACCATTAATTTAGGCTGTATGATTTAAGGTATCTGAAAATACCTGTGTAACCGTATATATGTCCTGAATTAAAACACACATTTTTAATAATGGAAATCATCTTCACAATTGCCCTTTCAGGCATCATGGAAGCATATTTAGTAGATTTCCTGGACTTTAAATGACATGAAGTACTTACATACACAACATAGTAATAGAAGTTAATTACTTAGGCCACCGAACCATTTATTCAACAGAACTTTAAAATGCTAATAACAGTACCTCACAGTTCAGCAACATCCTCATGTTAGTGTGTCGTTAAATATAAATAATTTATTCTTAAAATGTTGGCTATTAGCTGTCTTCTGAAGTAAACGGTTTGGTTTAGTAATTATTTGAGGTGGATTTTTATGCGAAATGCATGTTTTTTTTACGCATTAAAAGTATGCGGAAATGATTTACATGTTATGTGGCCCCTTCACGGACAATTTGAGCGGTATTTGATAATGCATAGGAATGCATATTCCGGGGAAAATGCTTATTTTGATGTTTAATGCATAAATGCCTATTTTACTACTAAATGTGATACTAAATTATAATTTTCCCTTTAACTAACCACTAGTAATTATTTAATTAATATATAATATTTTTTTTAATTAATGAAGTCTGTACAATCATTTGCATATAAGCTTAATTCACTGCAGAAGAACTGTGGCGTTTTTCACATGCACCTCATCATATTATGTAGAAAGGACTTTTCATTGTATAAAACCTTCTTCACTGACAGATGAAGGGGCTTCACACAAGAGAACCTCATGAAAATCTTCCTCATTACTTACTTACTTACTCACTGGCACTATCGAACCCGAAGGTTCATGGCCGCGCCGACATAAGCTCTCCATACATCCCTATCCTGAGCTAATGCTTTCCAATCATTCCCTGTATAATCTACTTCCCTCAAATCATAGTTAATGTTGTTCTCCCACCTCATTCTTGGCCTACCAACTGGGCGTTTTCCCTCTGGCTTTCCTACAAGAAGCTTCCATGCACGTCTTTCATTCCCCATACGTGCAACATGTCCTGCCCATCGCAGTCTACGAGACTTAACTGTTCTTATTATATCTGGCTTCCTATAAAGACCATGTAGTTCATTGTTATGTAGTCTTCTCCATTCACCTGTCTGTTCATCTCTCTTTGGTCCAAAAATTTTCCTAAGAACTTTATTCTCAAATACTCGTAATCTCCTTTCCTCCCTTAAAGTAAGAGTCCATGTTTCGCACCCATATAATATAACTGGTAGAATAATAGTTTTATATATTTTCAGCTTAACGTTTTTTGAAAGGAGTTGGGACATCAAAAGTCTCTGCAATGCATAATAGCATGCATTTCCAGAATTGAGCCTATGTTTAATTTCTTTGTGCATCTCATTCCTATTTGTGATTATTGTTCCTAGGTATTTGAATTCAGCCACTTCCTCAAAATTTCCCTCATTTGTCATTAGCTGTCCATTTCCATTATATAATGAATTTCTACGTGTGACCATATATTTAGTTTTACTGATATTTACTTCCAGTCCTAATTTCTTAGTGTTACTCAATAGTGTGTGCGTGTTGGCCTTTAGTATCTCCTCGCTATCGGCCAGTAGTACTACATCATCAGCATAAACTAACAGCTTATTAATACCATTCAGTTGTAAGCCTTCCTCATTCTCTAAAGATTTAATGGCATGCTCTAGTACAAAATTAAATAGTAGAGGAGATAGTGCATCTCCTTGCTTCAACCCATTCTGGATTTCAAAAGTGTCTGAAAACTGTTTGCCTACACGCACCCTACTCTTTGAGCCATTTAGACACATTCGTATAAGTCTAACTAACTTTTTAGGAATTCCGAACTCCAGCAGGATACTATATAACTTCTCCCTCTTAATTGAATCATATGCTTTTTTGAAGTCTACATATAGTTGATGTACAGTACCATTATATTCCCATTTCTTTTCTAAAATCTGTCTTATACTAAAAATCTGATCTGTTGTAGACCTGTTTCTTCTAAATGCACATTGATGATCTCCTAGAATGTCATCAATATAGGGAGTAAGTCTGCTTACTAATATATTTGTTAGAATTTTGTACGAAGTTGAAAGTAATGAGATGCCCCTGTAGTTGTTGCAATCAGTTTTATCTCCTTTCTTATAAATTGGTACGATAATTGATTCCTTCCATTCATCTGGAAGAGCTTCTTTTTCCCAAATCATACTAAGCAACCAGCGTATCTTGTCCATCAATTTTTCTCCCCCTGATTTTATCAGTTCTGCTGGGATCTCATCTGAACCTGATGCTTTATACATCTTCAATTTTTCAATCGCCATTTCAACCTCTAATGCACTTGGCTCTGCGACTAGCATTTCTGCTGTCTGTAAATTATCCTCCTCAATGTCCTGTTCTGTATGTACATTTAATAGCTGATTAAAGTAACTTTTCCATCTATTTAATATACTCCTGGAATCTGCAATCATATCCCCATTTTCATTCCGAATTATGTTTGTTCTAGCCTGAAACCCTTTCTTCTCTATACTAATTCCCTGATATAATTCTCTAATGTTCCTATTTTTTGCATTCATTTCAAGATCATTAATCTTCTCTCTCAAATATTCCCTCTTTTTACTCTTTAGTAACTTGGTGGTTTCCCGTCTAACACTACCCAATTGCTCTAAATTTACCTCATTTGGCTCGTGTAACCATTTAATTTTTGCTAGCTTTCTTTTCTTTACAATGTCGGCACATTCCTCATCAAACCATTTCTTGTTTTGCCTCTTTTTTAAACAACCAATGCTTTCTGATGCTGACAATTTAATAGTATCTCTTATAGCCTCCCATTCTTTATTTATATCAGTTTCTTCTTCGTTTGCCACATTGTCATCTGAAGATTCCAGTACTTCAAATCTATTAGCAATTTTGATTTGGTATTCTTGCCGCATTTCATCATTTTTCAAGTTTTTTAATTCATATTTTACAGAATCATCTTTAGCGTTCGTTCCTCTCATAAGCGATAGCCGTTGTCTGATTTTCACTCTGACCAGATGATGATCCGAATTGCAGTCTGTCCCTCTAACTGATCTAACATCAATGATGCTACTGTGCCAGCGTTTATCCACTAATACATGATCTATCTGGTTCCGAGTTTCTCCATCTGGGGACGTCCAGGTGTATTTATGAATATCCTTAAGCTGAAATGTTGTGCTCTTAACAATGAGATTCTTCGATGTGGCAAATGTGACTAATCTAACCCCGTTGTCGTTACTATCTTCATGAAGACTGAATTTGCCTATTGTTGGTTTGAATATATCTTCCCGCCCCACTTTTGCATTAAAATCTCCTAAGACAATTTTCATATGATATCGTGAAAGGCTATCAAATAAGCATTCTAATTCTTCATAGAACTCATCCTTGATCTTGTCATCTTTATCTTCTGTGGGGGCATGTACATTTACAATTATAAAATCATGTCGTTTACCCTTTAGAATTATGTATGATATCCTATCACTAACAAACTTAATATCTCGGATAGCGGATAGGATCCTCCTTCTGACTAAAAAACCCGTTCCAAATGCAGGTCTTTCTGCACCCCCGTAGTATAATGCAAAGCTTCCTGATTCCTGACTACCTTCTCCTGGCCACCTAACTTCCTGTAAAGCGACTATATCCAAGGGCGATTTATCCAATTCCCGCGTTAATATCTCTAGTGCCCCGCTATTGTATAAAGTCCTAACATTCCATGTTCCTAGGAACATGTCCCTGTGTTTGAGCCTTTGGCATGGGTTCCCTGAAGTAGTCCCCGCCCGGAGAACCGAATGGGGGACTATTTGACCTCCGGAAAATTTTACCCCAGATGAACCCATGTCCGCATTTCTTGACGGTTGTATTTTTACGGTGAAAGATCGTCACTCTTTCGCCCAAGGTACTTTTTTCGTCTGGCTTATCACCTTCGACCAGTCCGGCATGGGTAACCCTATCGGCAGCAATGCTACCGCCGGCATAGCTCTCAGGATCATTTAAGCACGCAAGCCACTCCACCACGACAAGGTAAAGATACCATGGAGGGAAAATCTTCCTTATTTACTGTAATAATACCTTAAGATTACCCACAAAGCAAATAATTTAATTGATTTATTGCAATCTGTGTTGCATATTTGATGTGCATATTTTCTACATTTTTAATGCATATTTAGTACTTTATTTTGCATACAAATCCGGGCTTTAGTAATTATTCAATACAATAAAAATTCTTAAAGCAATATGATATTATATGATACTCTTCTGTAGATACTGTCTCATTAGTAATGTTTCTTAAACAAAATTTTGTTTGGATTATTTTTGTGACAAAATAAAACTACTATTAGACCATCACATTCTATGGCCTTTAGTCATGTTTCAACGACAATTATTATCCCTGGACGGTACCAGTCTCTGGTTTTGATGCAAAGAATTCATAGAGACTCAGTTTCATAGCTTCAATGATTTGGAAATTTCACTCATGAAATGTGCAAAATGGGCCACAGATCGAAACAGATGTAATCTGAAGGCACAAGAACGAGAAGATACGTATTCCTTTCTTTTTGTCATACTTGTTCGTAACAGTATAGTATCTGGTCGGTTTTGAACCGGTGACCCTCAAAATTGCATGATCTTGTTCTAGTTGTTGAGAATAAAGATTCATATCGACTGCATGCTTGTTTAGAAGAAACTCTCAGTGAATCATATCTTCACAATTCCACATTACACCAAAAACCGACATATGTTTGTTATTGTCAAATTGTCCAAAATAGCTGAAATCAAAATTATACGGGATAGGAAATCAATTGTCAATAATCTCTCGAGTTGTAATGAGGCTTGTATCTAAGTTAAAAAATTTTCAAGAGAATAATTTAAAGTATTTGAACTAAATACAGGACGTGTGTAAAGTAATGATTAATCTAACAATATTTATAGATTATAAGCATTATTGACAAAATATTAATGTTACATAAATGGCTCTTAGAAAAAATTAATATGAAAACAAAAAACACTTAAAAATACAAATAGAACTATCTGGTTGTAATGTTGCGATTTTTTAAATGGCAGTCACACTTAAAAGTATTTACATACACGTAAAACAAAATCCTATCTAAACACAAAAGTTGCCGCATACACATCAATGCAACGTCATTGAAATAGTCAGAGAATAGAATGTGGGGAAATTGACACGGCATCTATAATTATTTCTCAATTCACCAAAAGTTGTATCGAAAACACTGCTATAGACTTCCATAATCATCCAATCACTCAAATGCAAGGTAAATTCGAGAACATTAAACAAGACCCAATACTTTAACAATGCGATGTCTATGGTCACAAGGAATAAAAAAATGACCATAATAAGTATACTGTGATCTCTTCCAATATTTGTGCGCACTGTGTTGTAATAACCCAGGACCATAATACTTACCGAGTTTATAAAAATGTTTGTTTTTGGTAACTCTTAAAAAAGTATATGTTCTCAGTTTAAAAAGTACTTTCCTGAAAAGTAGGGATATTATACTTACAGTATACTTCAGTTTCATCTTCATTTACTTTCTTCTTGTTCTCCAAACCATTGTAATATTTTCGTGTCTCATTACCACTACATTTTTATTTTTGTATTCATTAAACGTTTTATTTCTACATTATTTTTTATTTTATTTGTCTCACTAGCTGATCTAAAGAAGTCTAATTGAACGGCGCTCACTTTCCCTTCCTGTAATTATTTATTATTCAAGTTTCCGTCCCATAAAGCATATCATTTTCCACTATCGTTTTAAATATGTTTCTTGTTTTACCCAAAGCATTACTACACCATTTAGTTTTAAACACAAGAACTTATTTTCTGTGAGCACAGGTATAATATAATGATTTGATAGCGTGTCCACATCGAGACCAGATGCCACAGACCAGGCACGATCCCAACCAAGATTGATGGCATTTCTAAGCTGGAAAAAAAAAAAATCAAATACACGATTTATTTCGGGGATGTTAAAAGTATATTTTCTGTGCCACAGATACGGGATATTTCGCACATCGAATGCAAATTATATTCATGGTTTGCAATTAGCAGAAATATGAGTCGATGAAGCAATCAATCCTCAGATTAATTTTTAAAGTGATCCCACAACAGACCTGGAGGTCCTTGGGGTAGTAGGAGGTTAAGGCTCCCACTTTTTCTAGACAATCGGCACTTCATGTCAGCCGGGTTGTCAGCCCTGCGTGACGGCCGCCTTTACCCCAGAACAAGCGTCCGGTACTCATTTCCGTTAGAGGCTGAGTTGACCCCAGGGTCATAGTGCCGCCAGAGGGTTTGTTTACTATGTCGAATTCAAAATAACCGGCTCTTACTTGATTTTTACTCACACATATTTTAACGGAGTTTTAATTCGTGATTCTGTTAAATATAACATTAATAATTACAGCTTTGTAGATTTCTCGGCGCTAGTTTTCAGTTAGGCTATGTTTTCTCGGGATACCAGTAGAGTTAGAACTCAATACTTCGTGGCCTAGATAGAATGGTTGAAATACTTAGCAATATACCGATTTTATCTGACTGATTTCCCAACAAAACAATAATAAAAAATTGTTCGACATTTGTAAGTACAATAGTTTCCTTCGAACCAAGGTAATTTTTTTTTGGAAAAAAAAAATTCTGTTTTGAGCATCTTCTATTAAATTCCTCCTGACTCTATCCATCCGTTGCTCTCCTATGTTTGATCTTCTTTTGCCTTTGGTGTTCCATATATAAAATTATTTTCGGAATTCTTCTTTGTCACATCATTTTGGCATGCCTAATCATCTCAATTGCCGTTCTTCAATTGCACCCAAAATATTTGTTTCTATTTCCATAATATCTCATATTACTTTTTTTTTTATTTATTTTTTCTCATCTTCATTTCTTCTTCCAAAAGTCCATTTCTGTAGGCAGTAATTTGTTAGCTTGTCACATAACTTTTCCAATCAAATATTGATACATTAATACTACTACTACTACTACTACTACTACTACTACTACTACTACTACTACTACTAATAATAATAATAATAATAATAATAATAATAATAATAAATAATAATAATAAATAATAATAATAATAATAAATAATAATAATAAATAATATAATTGTATGATAATATGCAATTATGCAAGGGAAAGTTTCTGACAGTTGAGAGCTATATTTATTTATTATATGTTCACTGTTGAAGCAAGGGACTATGACGCACAAAGCCGAAGTGTTGCAGGAATTGGGTGAAAACTAAAGGCCGTCACAGGAGACCCTTGATCTATAGAATGTTTTATTCAGTGGATTAGCATCGCTATTCAAAGATGGAATGCCACCAGTGCAATGGGAATTTTCTGGGAAACAAGGCACATGACGAGGTGTTTTATTTGTAATTTTACATTCACGTTTTTGAATAGTTATCGACTAATGTACTCGCACAAAAAATGTTTATTCTACATATTTTTTAATTCCCTATTATTTAATATTTTAAAACTCGCCTTTGTGATTATTTCGTTTGCGTCTATTTTCTTATTCTTCTATGTCCTCTTTTTATTCTTCTACTGCTCCTAGTACAAGTATTACTACTTCTAAATGGTTTGGACTCTTAGTTCGTTCCGGTTAGAATTGACATGACCAACTTATCCCTGGTGTTCTTTGTGTTCTTCTACATTTAATTTCGTATTGTAAGTCTCAATGTATTCTTAATTTTCCAGCGTTGTTTAGGGTTTTCTCCGTCTCTGTGTTCTTTAAGTTGTTATGGAAGTGCATTGTGGTAGACTGGTGACATACCCATGGGAAACTCAAATTATTTGCAGTAATCCACGATTTTATATAATGCATTCAAATTCGCGTTTAAATATCCTCTCTCCTCTAAATTACTTTTTTTAACTACATTTCTTTAGAGTTGAAGACATATATAGAGCTGACATATTTCCCTTCCTTAGTTATGACACCTGATCATCTGCAAACAGCAAGTTACGTGTGTGTGTGTATGTATATTTTTTTGTTTTGTGATTTCTATTCCTATTGTTTTGCATCTACGTGTACATAGTTTTAAATTGAAAAAATACAGGATTTGAACGATCGCCGACAAACAATCAGGAATTGCAGTTCACACAGATTATTGTAAGAAACTAAACTCCCAAACACGCAATGTTTATTTATTCCCAAATTGATCTAGGTAAACACTATTCAATGTAACCAAGTCTTAATCTTTTTTTTTAATTCGTGTCGAATGCATGGCGAATTAAGCAGAGCTCAGGTGATTTCATGAATAAATTATGTATTTCACTACATCAACCCTGCCATTCCCGACAGAATTAGACTGTCGTGATCCAAAGGTGTCAAACATGTAACGAGACACAGAGAATACTGTTTGAATGCACTCAAAACATTTTCGGAACATACATTTCAATAAAATGTATTTTGTGTTCATCTTCCGAACATCATGAGTAATGTATAGAACTCATCTGATGATGTTATACTTTCCTTAATAAAATGATCGTCTCTATATGAATTATCGTTCCTAAAAGTTTGTCGGTCCTATAAAACAGTAATAGGGGACATCCGTATTATGTCAACTAATTCTCTGGCAATATCGAATCTAGAGATCCATGTCCCTCATGACATAAAATTTCTTACACTCCTACCTGAGGAATATTTCCTCTGTATAAATTACCTACGTGGTTTAATGGTTAATGTTATTCTCCAGTCTCATTCAGGCCCTACTTACTGGGCGATTTCCCTCTGGTTTTCTTACAAAAACAATGTCCTTCTGTTATTCTCCATTCGTGCAACATTCACCATTTACGGGAATTGATTGTTGTTATTAGGCCTATATCTGGTGTCCGATAATGGTAATGTAGCTCACTTATATGTTTTATATCTGGTGTCCGTTAATGATTATGTAGCTCACAGTTATATTTTTTATAATTGGTGTCCGATAATGATTATGTAACTCACTGTTATATGTTTTATATCTGGTGTCAGTTAATGATTATGTAGCTCACAGTTATGTTTTTGTAATTGGTGTCCGATAATGATTATGTAGCTCACTGTTATGTGTTTTTTATCTGGTGTCCGTTAATGATTATGTAGCTCACAGTTATGTTTTTATAATTGGTGTCCGATAATGATTATGTAGCTTACTGTTATGTTTTTATATCTGGTGTCCGATTATGATTATGTAGCTCACTGTTATATGTTTTATATCTGGTGTCAGTTAATGATTATGTAGCTCACAGTTATGTTTCTATAATTGGTGTCCGATAATGATTATGTAGCTCACTGTTGCATGCCAACACGGTCTAATTTTGAATCCCTTTCCTAATATTCCTCTGGGGTGCTGGATTTTTATAAAGGTAAATTTAGTTATTACAACACATGCAATCGGTGAAAAGTCAAGTTTATTTTTGCGCTAACTTACTACGTAGATAAATTAAAACAGGATCAAATGTTTTTAATCGAAGTCCGTTCCTAGGACAAGACGGGTCTCGAAGTGTATTAACTTCGGAACAGGCAGCACGTTGTCCTCAATAACCACATAAGTTTGAAGAATTCCAAAACTCACAACGTTCAATTATCACCTTCGATGGCGATAAACCAAAGGTGAAGATGGAGGATTCGTCAATAGCAAGTTGTAAGCTGGGGAAGATCCATCTCCCACGAATCTCTATATACAATCCCTGATGAGAGCGCCCAACGCACACGGCGATAGCCTAACACACACTGAGAGAGAGTGTTGTAGTCATCTACAGACCTGAGCAATACGCAGAAGTTGGCAACAGTATACAACAAAATGCTACCAACACAATTCAGCGTTACTGTATTCAGGTGCCTACTAGCGGAAGTCAGATGAACTACATCATTAGCGTAATAACCGACGGCAGGTGTCTGCTATTACCGACAGAAAGAGCGACTCTTGTTGCAACATACTGCCCCCGTTGATCTGACCAGATCAAAACTTACACAATTTTACAACAACAACAAAATTACCAAATGAAAAATAATTTACAAAAAATAAACCCTCCTGAAAAAAAAACAAAAAAAATAAACAACCAAAAATACACAATAAACTCAATAACAGTACATAATAAAGTTACAAATGACTCTATATAATGTATCAAGAGTTCAATTAGGAACTGGGCACAACTTCAAAACTGCCCTCTTCATTATCGCGGTATTTGTTTTGACTGAGACCACTCTGCAAATACCATCGGCACCAGGGTGCAATCCAACAATGATACCTGCCTTCCAAACTAAGGGAGGCAAGTTATCTTCCCTTAGCAACACTAAGTCTCCTATGCTAACTTTCCAGTTGTTAGGCTTAGTCCACTTTCTTTTCACTTGCAAGGAATGCAAATATTCCTTGGACCACAATGTCAAAAAATCCTCGTACAGACGTTGTACCATGTTCCATTGGGTAGACAAGGAAACGGGTTTGATGGAGAAATTGCTTGGAAAATTGTTCAAACTCCTACCTATCAAAAAATGACCGGGTGTAAGATATGATGCATCGTCATGATCATCATTTAATTTACACAAAGGACGTGAATTTAAAACTCCTTCAATTTTTACAAACAGAGTGTTCAACTCTTCAAAATTTAGAACTCTACTACCAATGTTTATTTTCATTAATTGTTTGCAGGATTTTATTCCAGCCTCAGAAATGCCATTGAAATGTGGGCTGTGAAATTTAGATTAGCAAAATGCTCCTTAATCAATCCTTGATTATCCCTGAGGAATGACACGATTTCATTCTTTGCGCCAATAAAATTAGTGTCATTATCGCTCCATAAAAAATGAGGAAGACCACGCTGGCCACGAACCTGTCGAAAGCTGAGAAGAAATCAGTGGTACTTAAACTTCTCACTATCTCCAAGTGAATGGCCCGTGTCACAAGACAAACAAATAGAGCGATATAAGCCTTGAACTTAACCTTACTACGGGGATTGTCCTCTTTAATCATGATTGGACCACCTTAGTCGATCCCAATTTTTACAAACGGAAGTTCAGGCCGAACCCTATGTGCAGGCATATGTCCCATTATAGGAGTGTGTGAAGGTGGATTACATCTAAAACACCTGTAACATTTGAGAATTATTTATTATTATTTATTTATTTAGCCTGGTGGCCCCGCACAGTGGTTCTACCCCTAGGAATCCAAAATCTTGATCGTAAGGAAAATAATACGGCTTGAACGCCTGAGTGCAGCAGCTTTTCATGTTCAAGCTTTATGATGAGCTTCGTGACAAAGGTGGCTGCAGGTAAAATTATCGGATGTTTCTCATTGAAACTCAAGGAGGAATGTTCCAGTCTTCTTCCAACTCTTAAAAGATCGTTATTATCAATTAATGGTGACAAAGTCTTAATCTTACTAGAGGGTGATACTACAGACTGGGAATTCAACTCTGTGTATTCAGTAGGATATTCTGAGACTTGTACCATGTGAATGATTTTTCTTTCACTGGAATTCATATCTTCCACGGACAGTGGACCAAAATGTCGTTCTCCCTGAGACGAGCGACTGTTCTTAATAAATCTCAACACATAAGCATATATTCTACGCAATTTGACAAACGAAGAATACCTTTCCAGATCATTAATGTCAACCTTGACTCTAAACACATGTAATGAAGGCTTAGCTTCTAAGTCAATTTCATCCGGGATTTCCAACTCCGGAGTTCTAGAATAATCAATTTGCAATAATTTAAAAAACGGAGGACCAGTCCAGTACATTGATAGGTTGGACAATTGAGAGGGATGAACCCCACGAGATAACAAGTCAGCAGGATTGCAATGAATGCAAACGTGTCTCCACCCTTCAATTGCAGTAAGTGACTGGATTTCAGACACGCTGTTGGCAACAAATGTTTTCCACGTTGTGGATGGTTTTTTCAACCAATGCAACACAATCAGTCCAATCAGTCCAATAATGCAACTTGTATGGAACAGCCAATTTGAAAGATTCGACAACTTTATTCATAAGGTTGGCCAACAACAACGCTGCACAAAGTTCCAATCGTGCAATGGATTGTTGCTTTAACGGAGCAACTCTTGACTTAGAAGTCAACAAAACAACGGACACCTGATTGTCAATCGAAACAGACCTTACTTATACACAGGCACCATATGCCTTTTTTGATGCATCACAAAAACCATGGAGTTCTACACATTGAGAACTTCGAAATGGCAATACCTTTCGAGGAACTTAACATTGTTCAATAAATGTAGATCCTTGTATAATTTTGACTAAATTCCGAAAATAGGGGATGATGGATCAATAGTAGCATCCCAATCGAACTTGGATTGCGACAATTGTTGTAGTAATATCTTACATTTTATTATTACGCAACCGAGAAGACCTAACGGATCAAATATGGATGCGATAGCAGACAGAATTTTTCTCTTGGTAACACTACCAGTGGTTTGCTTCAAATTAATTTGAGTATGGAACTCATCGGTGGCAGGATGCCAAACAATACCAATCGTTTTCACATATTCATCTTTAGTGAGGCTGAGAGTAGGCGAACACTCCAGATCTTCAATGGGGATGTCGCTTAAAACCTCAGGAAAGTTGGAGCACCATTTTCTCAAGTGAAAATGAGCACTTTAAAGTATAGAGGATACTTGCTGTTGAAGTTTCTTAGCTCCTTCAACAGTCGATTCACCAAACAAACAATCATCAACATAAAAGCAGGATTTTATGATCTCTGCAGCCTTGGGATGAGAGCGTTCATGCTCCTTAGCTATTTCAATAAGACATCTAGTCGCTAGAAAACTGGCTGAGCTAGTGCCATACGTAACTGTCGTTATGCGATAATCCTTGAATTCCTCATTAGGAGAATTACGCCACAGTATACGTTGCATATCCTGATCATCAGGATGTATTTTTATACACCTATACATTTTTTCCACATCGGCAGACAAAGCAACAAAGAAAGTTCTAAACCTTAGAACTATCGACAATAAATCAGGTTGAACTGATGGACCAACCATCAACATAGAATTCAACGATACACCGTTCGAGGACGCACTACTGTCATCAAATACAACTCGCAATTTGGTGATCGAACTAGACTCCTTGAACACGCAGTGGTGGGGCAGATAATATTTAGTAGAACCAGCAATTTCTGAATGGGTCATTTCCATATGACCCATAGATTCATATTCATTCAAGAAATCAACATAATTTTTTCTAAGAATATCGTCCTTAGAAAATCTCCTTCCATTTGTAACAATCGTTTCAATGCATTGTTACGAGAACTGCCGACCATATCTACATCAGGTTTGATAGGTAACCTTACCACAAATTTACCCGACATATCTCTTCCAACATTATTTACAAAGTGTTCTTCGCATAATAACTCTTCAGGAGTGAGCACTTGTTGGGACAATTCTTCTAATTGCCAGAATTTTTTAACTTTACTATTCAACAGATCAACTTGAGTAAAGTTAACATGGCGATGTTTTGTCACAGGTTTCCTGATTGACCTTTCAGGAAATGGACCAGAAAGCACATATCCAAACCTTGTATTGATTAAAGTAGAGAAACCATTCCTCATTAGTCTTTGAGATGACACCACGTGATGATACATATCAGCTCCTAATAACAAATCTATTGCGGAAGGGGCATTAAACGTAGGGTCACTCAGTTGTATATTTTCAGGGATGTGCCACTCACTGACAACAATGGGTTGAGCTGGCAACTGGGTTGTGACCACTGGCACTACAGCACAGCTCACATTAACAATAACATTAGATATGGGAGAGTTCAATTCCAAATTACAAGTGGAATTCACTGGAGAAACAGTAGAATTTCCTATCCCAATTATCGGTAGTTTGCAACGATTTGTATTGACACCTATCCTTTTAATTAGGTCAGCGGACACAAATGATAGCTGCGATGCACTATCCAACAATGCCATGGCCATATCCATTCTGCCATTGGCTGCCCTTACCTTGACACAACAGGTACTGAGTAAGACATTAGATCCTAAGCCTGATACTATTTTCAGCGCAGTAGGTGACCTTACATTTGAGCCTTCCCTAGCTCCTTTATTTGCCCTGGCTCCTGGGCACAACAATGCATTATGCATGCCTTGGCAGTTCATGCATGGACGACCCTTACAATCCTTTGAATGATGTGTAATTGCAAAACACATGAAACATACCTTGTTTTCATACACAAATTTTCTTCTATCATCAACAAGAAGCTTTTTAAGCTTAAAACAATTACTTATTACATTAAAATATATATACAGTCAATATGCCCATTTCACCAATAAATGTTTAAAATGGTCAACAAGTTTCTACAGCCAAGCTGTCATTCTCAAGACCAGATATTGACTCTGAGTCAATATCTGGTCTTGAGAATGACAGCTTGGCTGTAGAAACTTGTTGACCATTTTAAACATTTATTGGTGAAATGGGCATATTGACTGTATATATATTTTAATATTGTATCACCAAGAAGATCAATTGTGTATTAAATACTTATTACATGATTATTGATCTTACAAAATTCACATGCTAATGACTCCTGTTCATTAACAATATGAAATTATTTTACTCTATTCCTTGGTTTCTGGGTGCCCTGAGTTTCACTAGTCCTCCTAGATTCTGATAACTCTAACGTTTGAGCCTTTCTTTCCAGAAATTCAATTAAACATAACAAATTAAGTAATTCACTTGATTTGAATTTGGATTCAAACTCAATACGATGATTGGGTCTTATTTTGCTTAATAGCATTTCAACTAACAACAAGTCTTCGATACTTACTCCGGGTTCCAAGTTTTCAATAGCCCCCAAATTGGCCTTAATTTGATTTATTACCTCCCTATAATCGGATGATATACCTGCATCACAATGTTTTAGGCTCAATAAATTCTTAATATATCGGCTTACAATAAGACGTATATTGTTGTATCTGCTTTCAATTAGTTGTCATGCAATATTAAAATTCTCATTACAAATGGCCAAGTTATCTAACAATCCCTTAGATTCTGCTTGTAAAGAGGACAAAATATAATGAAGCTTCTGTACATTGTCTAACTCATCATTATTAATTACTAGACTGTTAAAGGTGTTCCTAAACGATAGAAACTTGGCTAAGTCCCCCTCAAATACTGGTATTTCTATTGGCGGTAACCGAACCTTACTTTTAGTCGTAGTATTCGAAATTTCAGACTGACTGTCTTGCTCCTTCCTAAATTTAGATTCTTCAAAATTATCTAACAGGTCCTGCATTCTCTCACTGATAGCAAAATATCGAGCTTCAAAAAACTATTATGCTCTTCAATACGAGCCTCTAAATTCTCAGAGTCTATTTCTAATTCTAAGTATTTTTTCACAATCACAATGTTAAATTCTTCCCAGGTATAGGATAACTTATTTTTTCTTTCTATTAATCTATTTTTAGATATTTGAGTGCTATGAAAATAAGTTTCCAGGTTAGTAAGAGCTCTTTTTAGGAACCCTCGTTCCTTCACAGCACGTGCTTCCGACACAAAAGACATATTTGCGTCCAAATTACAGCAAGAATTATTTAGGGGCACGCGGTTATTACACCAAACAATATTTATCAATCAAACAATAAAAATAACACAAATTATTTTTTGTACCACGTGGTCTATCAAACAAAGAATGCTCGTGTTTTATCAAAATACAAACGAAATATACACAAATTTATTCCTCCAAGGATAATTAAGTATATTACAAACATATAATAAGCTTACCGGGAGTGGTTTTTACAAGGATGGAACAGATACACTTACTTGAGTCAGTATCAGCTATGTCGGTGCCATCTTGAAGATCACTTATTTCTTGAATCACACGCCAATTTTTAGCACACAATTCTTGTTTCACAATTCCAAATGGTTTAATTTAATATCCGGCCCGGAGGACCAAAATGTTGCATGCCAACACGGTCCAATTTTGAATCCCTTTCCTAATATTCCTCTGGGGTGCTGGGTTTTTATAAAGGTAAATTTAGTTATTACAACACATGTAATCGGTGAAATGTCAAGTTTATTTCTGTGCTAACTTACTACGTAGATACAATTAAAACAGGATCAAATGTTTGAATCGAAGTCCGTTCCTAGGACTAGAGGGGTCTCGATGTGTATTAACTTCGGAACAGGCAGCACGTGGTCCTCAATAACCACATAAGTTTGAAGAAGTCCGAAACTCACAACGTCCAATTATCGCCTTCGATGGCGATAAACCAAAGGTGAAGATGGAGGATTCGTCAATAGCCAGTTGTAAGCTGGGGAAGATCCATCTCCCACGAATCTCTATATACAATTACTTCGTAAGGACTATCATCACTGATGAGAGCGCCCAACGCACACGGCGATAGCCTAACACACACTGAGAGAGTGTTGTAGTCATCTACAGACCTGAGCAATACGCAGAAGTTGGCAACAGTATACAACAAAATGCTACCAACACAATTCAGCGTTACTGTATTCAGGTGCCTACTAGCGGAAGTCAGATGAACTACATCATTAGCGTAAAAACCGACGGCAGGTGTCTGCTATTACCGACAGAGAGAGCGGCTCTTGTCGCAACACACACTGTTATGTGTTATTTATCTGGTGTCCGTTAATGATTATGTAGCTCGCAGTTATGTTTTTTAAAATTGGTGTCCGATAAAGTTTATGTAGCTCACTGTTATGTTCTGTATCCGGTGTCCGTTAATTATTAAGTACCTCACTGTTATATATTTTTATATCTGGTGTCCGGTAATGAATATGTAGCTCACTTATATTTTTATCTGGTGTCCAATAATGATTATGTAGCTCACTGTTGTGTTTTATATCTAGGGTCCTATAATGATTATGTAGCTTACTTGTGTTTTTATATCTGGTGTCCGATTGTGATTCTGTAGCTCACTGTTATTTGTTTTGTATCTGGTGTCCGTTAATGATTATGTAGCTCACTGTTATGTTTTTATATATTTGTCCGATAATGATTATGTAGTTCAATGTTGTGCTTTTATATATGGTGTCCGATAATGATTATGTAGCTCACTGTTGTGTTTTATATCTGTTGTCCGATAATGATTATGTACCTCACTGTTATATGTTTTTATATCTGGTGTCCGATAATGATTATGTAGCTCATTGTTGTGTTTTTATATCTGTTGTCCGATAATGATTATGTACCTCACTGTTATATGTTCTTATATCTGGTGTCCGATAATGATTATGTAGCTTACTATTGTGTTTTTATATCTTGTGTCCGATAATGACTAAGTAGCTCATTGTTATGCTTTTATATTTGGTGTCCCATAATGATTATCTAGCTCACTGTTGTGTTTTTATATCAGGTGTCGGATAATGGTAATATAGCTAAGTGTAATGTATTTATCTGTTGTCCGATGATGTTTAATAGCTCACTGTCAGGTTTTATATCTGGAGTCCGGTAATTATTATGTAGCTCACTTGTGTTTTATATCTGGTGTCCGTTAATGATTATGTAGCTCACTCTTATGCTTTTTTATCTGGTGTCCGGCAATGATGATGTCGCTCACTGTTGTTTTTATATCTGGTGTCCGATAATGATTATTTAGCTCACTGTCATGCTTTTATATCTGGTGTCCGATAATGATTATGTAGCTCACTGTTTTTATATTTGGTGTCCGGTAATGATAATGTAGCTCACTGTTGTTTTTATATCTGGTGTCCGATAATGATTATGTAGCTCACTGTTTTTATATTTGGTGTCCGGTAATGATAATGTAGCTCACTGTTATGCTTTTATATCTGGTGTCCGATAATGATTATCTAGCTCACTGTTGTGTTTTTATATCTGGTGTCCGATAATGATAATGCAGCTAAGTGTAATTTTTTTATATCGGTTTTCCGATGATGTTTAATTAGCTCACTGGCAGGTTTTATATCTGGAGTCCGTTAATTATTATGTAGCTCACTTGTGTTTTTATATCTGGGGTCCGATAATGATTATGTAGCTCACTGTTATATACTTTAATCTGGTGTCCGTTAATGATTATGTAGCTCACTGTTATGCTTTTATATCTGGTGTCCGGTAACGATTATGTAGCACACTGTTATGCTATTATATCTGGTGTCCGGTAATGATTATGTAGCTCACTGTTATGCTATTATATCTGGTGTCCGATAATGATTATGTAGCTCACTGTTATTCTTTTATATCTGGTGTCCGATAATGATTGTGCAGCTCACTGTTATTATTTTATATCTGGTGTCCGATAATGATTATGTAGCTCACTGTTGTTTTTATATCTGGTGTCCGATAATGATTATGTAGCTCACTGTTTTGTTTTTATATCTGGTGTCCGATAATCATTATGTAGCTAACTGTTAAGGTAGGTATACACTTGCGCGCCGCGTGCTCGCGCACCATGTTCGTCAGATTTGTGCTGGGTTTTAAGTTGCGCGCACGCGGCGCCCATGCGTTGCACCACGATCCACTCATTGTCAATTTTTTCCACTAACACTTTAATGGTTCGCTGTTCAGATTTGGACGGGAGCGTGAGATGTTCGTTGTTTTCCGCGCGCACCTGTTAGTTCTATTTTATGAATTATTATTGTGTGGTCAGAAGGAGACATGTTAACCCTTAAATTCACAATGTATCCTGTAGGATACATCAATTAGTTTATTTTATTTAATATTTTTAATAAAACAGAAGAAAACGAAAGAGCACAAATTACTTAAATTAGTGTTTTGCCAATTTAATTTAATTTACCACAACTATACGGGCATCTCATTACTTTCGATTTCGTACAAAATTCTAATAAATATATTAGTAAGCAGTCTTACTCCCTACATTGATGATATTCTAGGAGATCATCAATGTGGATTTAGAAGATACAGGTCTACAACAGATTTTAGAAAAGAAACGGGAATATAATGGTACTGTACATCAACTATACGTAGACTTCAAAAAAAATATACGGTTCAATTAAGAGGAGAAGTTATGTAGTATCCTGCTGGAGTTCGGAATTCCAAAAACGTTAGTTAGACTTATACGTCTGTATGGCACATGGAGTAGGGTGCGTGTAGGAAAACAGTTTTCGGATACTTTTGAAATCCAGAATGGGTTGAAACAAGAATTATTTAATATTGTAGTAGAGCATGCCATGAAATCTTTAGACTATGATGAAGAAGGCCTACAACTTGGTATAAGTTAGTTGTTAGTTTATGCTGACAACACGCACATACTATTGAGTAACACTAAGAAATTATGACTGAAAGTAAATATCAATAAAACTAAATATATGGTTACACGTAGAAATACATTATATTATGGAAATGGACAGTTATTGACAAACGAGGGAAATTTTGAGGAAATGGCTCAATTCAAATATCTAGAAACAATAATCACAAATAGGAATGAGATGCACAAAGAAATTAAACATAGGCTCAATTCTGGAAATGCGTGCTATTATGCATTGCAGAGACTCTTTATGTCCCAACTCCTTTCAGAAAACGTTAAACTGAAAATATATAAAACTATTATTCTACCAATTATATTATGTGGATGCGAAACATGGACTCTTACTTTAAGGAAGGAAATGAGATTACGAATATTTGGGAATAAAGTACTTAGGAAAACTTTTGCACCAAAGAGAGATGAACAGACAGGTGAATGGAGAAGACTATATAACAATGAACTACATGATCTTTATAGGAAGCCAGATATGATAAGAACAGTTCAGTCTCGTAAACCGCGATGACATGTGGAAAGTATGGGGAATGAAAGACTTGCATGGAAGCTTCTTGTAGGACAACCAGAGGCAAAACGCCCAGTTGATAAACCAAGAAAGAGGTGAAAGAATAACATTAAATATGATTTGAGATAAGTAGATTATACAGAGAATAATTGGAGAACATTAGCTCAAGATAGGGATGTGTGGAGAGCTTATATCCGCGCGGCCATGAACCTACGGGTTCGATAGTGCAAGTGAGTAAGTAAGTAGAAGGACCATTAAAAAAAACCTTGAAAGCAGATGCCTGGCGGTAATAGGAGATCAGATGTATATATTTCCGAATATATGCAAGAAGAAGGTGATTTCCTAACTTTCTTCCTACCGGCGTAAGAAAAGTAAACTAAAAAGCAGCCAAGGTACAGGAAAATATAAATTGTAATATATAATATTTTTTCATTGTTGTATTATTACAATTCGTAAATCCAACTGGACGGCGTTATGCATCAACCGACTAAGCGCAATTACATATTTTTTTATGTCAACTATTGCAGTTCCTCATGAAGTACACACTTTTAGCGCCAAATCTTAAAATATAGCCTTATTATTAAATAAAATATAAACGCCATCAGTCCTATCAGAGATTGTGTTTTGGAACAAACGCGATAGAGACATGATTGGTTACAGGTAACTAACTAACTCACTGGCACTATCGACCCCGTAGGTTCAAGGCCGCGCGGACATAAGCTCTCCATACATCCCAATCCTGAGCCAATGTTTTCCAATCATTACAGCCGCTCTGCAAAATGTCTGTTGAAGGTTTGTGGGTTCCCTATGGATCGCAAGAGGTTTGTTAAAATTAATAATTTCGATGAACACAGGACGAGCGGCGCATACGTGTATACGCACCTTTATATGTTTTTATATCTGGTGTCCGATGATGTTTATGTAGCTCATTGCTGCATTTTTTATATCTGGAGTCCGTTAATGATTATGTAGCCCACTGTTGTTTTTATGTCTGGTTTCCGATACTGATTATGTAGCTCACTGTTATGTTTTATATCTGGTGTCCGTTAATGATAATGTAGCTCACTGTTATGTTTTTATGTCTGGTGTCCGTTAATGGTTATGTAGCTCACTGTTATATGTTTATATGTCTGGTGTCCGATATTGATGTTGTAGATCACTGGTATATGTTTTATATCCGGTGTCCGTTAATGATAATGTAGCTCTCTGTTATATGTTTTTATGTCTGGTGTCCGTTAATGATTATGTAGCTCATTGTTGCATGTTTTTATGTCTGGTATCCGTTAATGGTTATGTAGCTTACTATTATATGTTTTATGTCTGGTGTCCGTTAATTGTTATGTATCTCAATGTTATACGTTTTTATGTCTGGTGTCCGTTAATGGTTATGTAGCTCACTGTTATATGTTTTTATGTCTGGTGTCCGTTAATGGTTATGTAGCTCATTGTTGCATGTTTTTAAGTCTGGTGTCCGTTAATGGTTATGTAACTTACTGTTATATGTTTTTATGTCTGGTGTCCGTTTATGGTTATGTAGCTCACTGTTATATGTTTTTATGTCTGGTGTCCGTTAATGATTATGTCGCTTACTGTTATGTGTTTTTGTCTGATATCCGTTAATGGTTATGTAGCTCACTGTTATATGTTTTTATATATGGTGTCCGTTAATGGTTATGTAGCTCATTGTTGCATGTTTTTATGTCTGGTGTCCGTTAATGGTTATGTAGCTTACTGTTATATGCTTTCGTGACTGGTGTCCGTTTATGGTTATGTAGCTCACTGTTATGTTTTTGTGGCTGGTGTCCATTAATGGTTATGTAACTCAATGTTATATTTTTTATATCTGTGTCCGATGTTGATTATATAGCTCACTGTTATATGTTTTATATATGGTGTTCTTTAATGGTAATGTAGCTCTCTGTTATCTTTTTGTGTCTGGGGTCCGTTAATGGTTATGCAGCTCACTTATGTTTTTATATCTGGTGTCCGTTAATGGTTATGTAGCTCACTGTTATATGTTTTATGTCTGGTGTCCGTTAATGGTTGTGTAGCTCACTGTTATATGTTTTATGTCTCGTGTTCGTTAATTATAATGTAGCTAACTGTTATGTTTTATACATGGTGTTCGTTAATGGTTGTGCAGCTCACTGTTATATGTTCTATATATGTGTCCGTTAATGGTTGTGTAGCTGACTGTTATATGTTTTATGTATGGTGTTCGTTAATGGTTGTGTAGCTCACTGTTATATGTTTTATATATGGGGTTCGTTAATGGTTGTGTTGCTCACTGTTATATGTTTTATATATGGTGTTCGTTAATGGTTATGTAACTCACTGTTATATGTTTTATGTCTGGTGTCCGTAAATGATTATGTAGCTCATTGTTGCATGTTTTTATGTCTGTTGTCCGTTAATGGTTATGTAGCTTAGTATTATATGTTTCTATGTCTGGTGTCCGTTAATGGTTATGTAACTCAATGTTATACGTTTTTATGTCTGGTGTCCGTTAATGGTTATGTAGCTTACTATTATATGTGTTTATTTCTGGTGTCCGTTTATGGTTATGTAGCTCACTGTTATATGTTTTTATGTCTGTTGACCGTTAATGGTTATATAGCTCACTGTTATATGTTTTTATGTCTGGTGTCCGTTAATGGTTATGTAGCTCATTGTTGCATGTTTTTATGTCTGGTGTCCGTTAATGGTTATGTAGCTTACTGTTATATGCTTTTATGTCTGGTGTCCGTTTATGGTTATGTAGCTAACTGTTATATGTTTTTATGTCTGGTGTCCGTTAATGATTATGTAGCTTACTGTTATGTGTTTTTGTCTGGTGTCCGTTAATGGTTATGTAGATCACTGTTATATGTTTATATCCGTTGTCCGTTAATGATAATGTAGCTCTCTGTTATGTGTTTATGTCTGGTATCCGTTAATGTTTATGTAGCTCACTGTTGCATGCTTTTATGTCTGGTGTCCGTTAATCGTTATGTAGCTTACTGTTATGATTTTATGTCTGGTGTCCGTTAATGGTTATGTAGCTCATTGTTGCATAATTTTATGTGTGGTGTCCGTTAATGGTTATGTAGGTTAATATTATATGTTTTTATATCTGGTGTCCGTTTATGGTTATGTAGCTCACTGTTACATGTTTTATGTCTGTTGTCCGTTAATGGTTATATAGCTCACTGTTATATGTTTTATATCTGTGTCCGTTAATGGTTATATAGCTAATTGTTGCATGTTTTTATGCCTGGTGTCCGTTAATGGTTATGTAACTTACTGTTGTATGTTTTTTTTTGTCTGGTGTCCGTTTATGGTTATGTAGCTCACAGTTATATGTTTTTATGTCTGGTGTCCGTTAATGATTATGTAGCTTACTGTTATGTGTTTAATGTCTAGTGTCCGTTAATGGTTATGTAGCTCATTGTTGCATGTTTTTATGTCTGGTGTCCGTTAATGGTTATGTAGCTTACTGTTATATGCTTTCATGTCTGGTGTCCGTTTATGGTTATGTAGCTCACTGTTATGTTTTTGTGGCTGGTGTCCATTAATGGTTATGTAACTCAATGTTATATGTTTTTATATCTGTGTCCGATATTTATTATATAGCTCACTGTTATATGTTTTACATATGGTGTTCTTTAATGGTAATGTAGCTCTCTCTTATCTTGTTATGTCTGGGGTCCGTTAATGGTTATGCAGCTCACTGTTATGTTTTTATATCTGGTGTCCGTTAATGGTTATGTAGGTCACTGTTATATGTTTTATGTCTGGTGTCCGTTAATGGTTGTGTAGCTCACTGTTATGTTTTATACATGGTGTTCGTTAATGGTTGTGCAACTCACTGATATATGTTTTATATATGGTGTCAGTTAATGGTTGTGTAGCTCACTGTTATATGTTTTATATATGGTGTTCGTTAATGGTTGTGTAGCTCACTGTTATATGTTTTATATGTGGGGTTCGTTAATGGTTGTGTTGCTCACTGTTATATGTTTTTTATATGGTGTTCGTTAATGGTTGTGTAGCTCGCTGTTATATGTTTTTTATATGGTGTTCTTTAATGATAATGTAGCTCACTGTTATATGTTTTATATATGGTGTTCGTTAATGATTATGTAGCACACTGTTATATGTTTTATGTCTGGTGTCCGTTAATGGTTATGTAGCTTACTATTATATGTTTTTATGGGTGTCCGTTTATGGTTATGTAGTTCACTGTTATGTTATTATGTCTGTTGTCCGTTAATGGTTATGTAGCTTACTGTTATATGTTTTTAAGTCTGGTGTCCTTTAATGGTTATGTAGCTCATTGTTGCATGTTTTTATGCCTGGTGTCCGTTAATGGTTATGTAGCTTACTGTTATATGTTTTTATGTCTGGTGTCCGTTAATGATTATGTAGCTTATTGTTATGTGTTTTTATGTCTGGTGTCCGTTAATGGTTATGTTGCTCATTGTTATATGTTTTTATGTCTGATGTCCTTTAATGGTTATGTAGCTCATTGTTGCATATTTTTATCTCTGGTGTCCGTCAATGGTTATGTAGCTTACTGTTATATGCTTTCATGTCTGGTGTCCGTTTATGATTATGTTGCTCACTGTTATGTTTTTGTGGCTGGTGTCCGTTAATGGTTATGCAACTAATGTTATATGTTTTATATCTGTGTCCGATATTGATTATATATCTCACTGTTATATGTTTTATATATGGTGTTCGTTAATGATAATGTAGCTCACTGTTATAATTTTATGTCTGGTGTCCGTTAATGGTTATGCAGCTCACTGTTATTGTTTTTATATCTGATGTCCGTTAATGGATATGTAGCTCACTGTTATATGTTTCATGTCTGGTGTCCGTTAGGGGTTGTGTAGCTCACTGTTATATGTTTTATGTCTGGTGTTCGTTAATGATAATGTAGCTCACTGTAATATGTTTTATATATGGCGTTCGTTAATGGTTGTGTAGATCACTGTTATATGTCTTATATATGGTGTCCGTTAATGGTTGTGTAGCTCACTGTTATATGTTCTATATATGGTGTTCGTTAATGGTTGTGTAGCTCACAGTTATATGTTTGATATATGGTGTTCATTAATGGTTGTGTAGCTACCACTTATTATGTTTGAATATGGTGTTCTTGTTAATGGTTGTGTAGCTCACTGTTATGTTTTATATATGGTGTTTGTTAATGGTTGTGTAGCTCACTGTTATATGTTTTATATATGGTGTCCGTTAATGGTTGTGTAGCTCACTGTTATATGTTTTATATATGGTGTCCGTTAATGGTTGTGTAGCTCACTGTTATATGTTTTATATATGGTGTTCGTTAATGGTTGTGTAGCTCACTGTTATATGTTTTCATATATGGTGTTCGTTAATGGTTGTGTAGCTCACTGTTATATGTTTAATATATGGTGTTCGTTAATGGTTGTGTAGCTCACTGTTATATGTTTTATATATGGTGTTCGTTAATGGTTGTGTAGCTCACTGTTATATGTTTTATATATAGCGTTCGTTAATGGTTGTGTAGCTCACTGTTATACGTTTTATATATGGTGTTCGTTAATTGTTGTGTAGCTCACTGTTTTATATTTTATATAATGTGTTCGTTAATGGTTGTGTAGCCCACTGTTATATGTTTTGTATATGGTGTTCGTTAATGGTTGTTGTGCTCACTGTTATATGTTTTATATATGGTGTTCGTTAATGGTTGTGTAGCTCACTGTTATATGTTTTATATATGGTGTTCGTTAATGGTTGTGTAGCCCACTGTTATATGTTTTATATATGGTGTTCGTTAATGGTTGTTGTGCTCACTGTTTTATGTTTTATATATGGTGTTCGTTAATGGTTGTGTAGCTCACTGTTATATGTTTTATATATGGTGTCCGTTAATGGTTGTGTAACTCACTGTTATATGTTTTATATATGTTGTTCGTTAATGGTTTTGTAGCTCACTGTAATGTTTTATATATGGTGTCCGTTAATGGTTGTGTAGGTCACTGTTATATGTTTTATATATGGTGTTCGTTAATGGATGTGTAGCTCACTGTTATATGTTTTATATATGGTGTTCTTTAATGGTTGTGTAGCTCACTGTTATATGTTTTATATATGGTGTTCGTTAATGATAATGTAGGTCACTGTTATATGTTTTATATATGGTGTTCTTTAATGGTTATGTAGCTCACTGTTATATTTTTATATAAGGTGTCCATGAATGGTTATGTAGCTCACAGTTGTATGTTTTATGTCTGGTGTCTGTTAATGGTTATGTAGCTCACTGTTATTTTTTATGTCTGGTGCCCGTTAATGATTATGTAGCTCACTCTTATATGTTTTATATATGGTTTCCGTTAATGGTTATGTAGCTCACTGTTATGGTTTTATGTGTGGTGTCCGTTAATGGTTATGTAGCTCATTGTTGCATGTTTTTATGTCTGGTGTCCGTTAAAATTTGTGTAGCTTACTGTTATATGTTTTTATGTCTGGTGTCCGTTAATGTTTATGTAGCTCACTGTTATGTTTTTATGTCTGGTGTCCGTTAATGGTTATGCAGCTCACTGTTATATGTTTTATATGTGGTGTCCGTCAATGATTATATAGCTCATTGTTATGTTTTTCGCTCTTCATGTGTCTCTTCGGCCCAAAAAAATGTTCGTAAGCATTTCATTCTGAATTACGTCTTTTTCCTCCCTTACAGTAAGAAACGATGTTTCGCATGCAATATAGTATAATTAAATTATATTACATATTTGTTTTATTTGTTTAACATTTTTGAGAGCAGTTGGATGAAATAATATTGCTGTAATGCACAATGTTAAAAATAATCCACTGTACTTAAGTTCATCCAATCATAATAGGTTCATCATACAATAAAATCTCTTCACGCCGACCACCAGAAAATCTCTGTATAGTGGTATTCTGGAGGGGTGTATTGATTATGCATTGCCCTGTAAAATATATTCGAGTGAGTTTGTACGTAATTGCAAAATGTTGACATCTGAATTAAATTAATTAAAACACATTTAATACAGATGTGTTCAGGTAATGTATTAACATTTTGACTAAGCGAGATTGCACATACCAATCCTTAAAATATCTATTGATTGAAGACTGTGCCAAATGTTTATGTTTATGAGATAATTGTAAACGAATATAATAATACGAACGTATGCAATGTTGATATAAAAATGCAAGAGTTCTGCGGGGGAATATATTTAATTTAAATGATAGTACCTCTGGCTACAATCCTGTTATATAATACTGCAAATTAACGTATGGAAAAGGCGCTTTTAATCATAGTCTCGCTGTTGCCATTACCACTGTTGCGCTCTCTGTGGAGACTAACAGAATTAAACTGTATAAACAAAATATGAGCGACTTTCATACGTACATTATTTGAGGTTCTTTTGTGTTGTTAAAAGATGTAAAGCGTAAATAGAGAAAAGGGAATATAACCTGTGAAATCACATCCACGAAAGCCTGCATGTTTAAGTTATGTGAATTTCAGCTTCATGCCTGTAAAATTAACATACAACGACATAGCAAAAGGACATCCAATTGCAAATTTATACTTCATTCGTGATTTGGACAGAATGCAACACTAAACTTATATCCGAGTAATTAGTGTGACATGAAATATCGCGATACTAAACCGCGTTTACTATATTCTTCTAGTTGACTTATGATATTCTCAATAATCGAACACCTTAGGGGGCCCGGGTTCGCTCCTTGGTCGGGGCAAGTTTCCTAGGTGATTTTTTTTCCTTACCTGTTTGACAGATGTCAGGAACCTTTAAGACCGAAACGATCCCCGTACATCATCTTAATAATTATTATCATATTCGTCATTTTTAGTATACCCTAAATGTGTGTGATTTGTGTATTTTGTCATAATCTTGTGTTGTCCCGGAGTAGGCCTTGACATTGAGTTGTCACTTATATGGGGAAGTCCTCCATGTCGTTATGTGGTCAAAAACACGTGTGTCCCTCTCCCGACAGAACGTGCCACTTAAGGCACGGGTGACATGTGGCATGTAAAAGTACCTATAAGGTGAGAGGTTAAACAGAGGTAATGGAATAAGAATGGTAACGAGAACTAAGACTATTTCCGGCATTTCATTATACAGTAAAAGCTCCATATTCGTGGTTTCATTATTCGCGGGTTAAAAAATTGCGACACAATTCCTATATTCGCGGCTAAAAATGTCTTTATTCGCAGTTCCAGTCGGTATATTAGGAGTACTATCCTATATTAACGCATCGGCATTTTTTTTACTACAGGCACATGCCAATGCGACTTTTACAAAGAGTGATTCAAACCAAATGGACAAATTAATATCAATGTTAAACAAACTTTACTGTCACTAAGCCTAAAGTTCCTTGTTAAATTATCGCCTCAGTATTTCACGTGCCGCTATGTCCGTTATAAATGTCGCCCTCCCCACGATCAGTGCCTTTTTTCAACTTGTCGTTAGTTGCAATAATTTTGATTGAAAATCACGTGTATCTTCTGCTTGTTGCCAATTTATAATGTTGAGTAAAAGGAAAGAAAATTAGTTCCGTAGCCGAAAATAGTAGTGTTGCCGCTTAAAGTAAAAATAGAAATGCTTCACCGTTTATACGCGTTGGCGAGTCGTTTGCGTCTATATCACGCTGTTTTACTGTTAACGAATCAAGAAATCCGAAAACAAAATAAGTAATTCTATCGCAGAAATCACAGCTGAATATAAATCTTAATTGAAAACCTTTTAAAAGCGACATAACAGGAAAAAATACTAAGTTCTCTAAGTCCTTGCCTTAACCTGACAGTAATAATTAATAGAAATTGTTCAAAATCTCTCATTAATTTATTTTGATAATTTTTATTTTATTTTGTAACCTTGGAACGTATCTCCTTATACCCATACAGATCACCCTTCCATATTCGCGGTTTCTGTATTCGCGGCATTTTTGCGGAACATATCCCCGCGAATAAGGAGCTTTTACCTTATGCTGTCTTAGAGTCTTATATTGTATTCACTCAATTGTGTGCGTGGTATTTTAAATTTGTTTTGTAAAGTAAATTTGGGGATGATGTGAGTTGCGTCCAATATGGTCTGTTTACCTTTTTAAGTACGTGACTTACGGCCCGGCGTGCTTTTTTAAGTACGTGAGTTGCGGCCCGGCGTGCTTTTTGGAGTTCATGAGTTGCGGGCAGAATAAAATGTCCTCTCGTTAGAGGTATACAAGACAAATTACTGTTTTGTACCGATATTTCAAATGACGTAGATGTTGTGTTATCTCAGCTATTGATATGTATCGATATTTCAAATCACGTAGATGTTTTGTTGTCTCACCTGTTGATATGTATCGATATTTCAAATGACGTAGATGTTGTTTTGTCTTATCTGTGATAAGCATAACGGTTCGCGCGCATGCAGTATTAAGCTTTAGTCAATTATCGAACGAGTGTTGAGTGAGAAAGGGCATAATATGTTTGTAATAGAAGGTTTCAAATTCAGATTCCACAAAACTTTGGCTAATGGATTACAGCGATGGACCTGCAGCATTAAAACGTGCAAGTGCTTTCTAAAACTTGATAGTAGCAACAGTGTAGTAGAGAAGATGACAAATCATAACCATGAAAAAGTGAGAAAATGCTTCAGCGACAGAAGATTAGTAATGCAGTGAAACGAAAGGCAATGGAAGATGTGTGCACAAGACCAACAAAATTAATCCATAAAGAACTTAGTGCTGGGGATAGAGAAAGTATTGACAAATGTGACTTGAACTGATCAGACGGAATATTCAATATGCGACCGAATTTGCCTCGTACATTGGAAGACTGTCATAACGCCGTGGAAAATATTCACCTGAAGACAAACAAAGATGAAGACTTCTTACTTATTAATGACAAAAATTCAAATATAATAGGTTTTTCGACAAAAACAAACATCACTTTCCAGTGTGACATGGACTCTTTATATATGGATGGAATTTTCAAAAGTTTTCCTAAGCCTTTTAATCAGCTATTTACCATACATGGTGTAATAAACTATACATACGTACCACTGGTGTTTTTCCTACTTTCAAACAAATCGTCTATTTATTGTGAAGCACTGAAAAATTTGAATGAGTTATGCAGCAAGTTTGGTCTGATTTTAAATGTGACCCAAATATATATAGACTTTGAAATAGGGATCCACAGTGCAGTGAAATCAGTCTGGTCTAATGTAACAATTAAGGGTTGCAGATTTCATCTTGGGTAAAATTGGTACAAGAAATTCAGCAACTTGGATTAGTTCAAACATGGCGCCAGAAGAATGAAGAAAGTGATTTCTTGAAATTGGTTTTCGGACTTCCATTTTTTAGATCCGAATGACGTAGATGCCTGTTTTATTGCAGATCTGATGCCTATTCTACCTAATGACGAAAGGTAAGGGAATTCTTGGATTACATTCTCGAAAATTACATTGCTGACGATGCTACTTTTCCGCCGAAAATATGGGCTGAATTTTCTTATTCAACAAGACGAACAACAAACAGTTGTGAATCTTTTCACAAGAAACTGAATAGCCTTTTCTCAAGCAGTCATCCCAACATATTTCAATTAGTTCACACTTCATTGGATATACAGTCTGAAACATTTATTTATTTAAGGAGCATAGGAAAACGAACGAAATCCATCCTGGAAAAGTTTTTACAAGAACAAATGCTTGCTCTGGAAGAAAAACTGTGACTAGACTACAGAACATAAAGTCAGTTTCTTTTAATTTTTTTCCCGTTTCCAATTAATGAATGTAAAATAGCATGACAATATTTAATAATGGCTGTTTTTAATAACATACAAACCAACATTTTAACCATGCCCCCAACAGTCCTAAGCCTGTAAATGGGAAGGGAATGTTGGCTTGTCTTTGAGATGGATTTGGTCATCCTTAAATTTTCTAAAAACAACCTACGTATCTAACACCTCCCATGGGCCGCAACTTACGTACCCAGCGAACTTACCTGGGCCGCAACTAGAGAGATTTTCTGGTTCTGGGACGCAACTCACCGTAAATTTCATTTAACAAACGAAGAAGTAGCACTGCATTGATTCATAGCACAAGTAGACTAACAAGTCCAGAAAAGTTGCTGCGTTCCATATAAATAAATATAAACTAATGTTAAAATAATTATAACTAAATACTATCATGAGCTTAGTATAAGTTTAAATCGAAAATATAGTTACAAACAAGTTATGAAATATTCCCTAGAAATAATTAGAATTACCATCTTGTTTCTCCTAACATGACACTGGACATTATCTACTTGTGTTCTGAAAAATTGTTTACAGATAGGTGTATAGGTGAAATAATGGGAGAGAGAATATTTTGTAACTGTTTCTTGCATTAATGAGAGTAAGTGTGTACGCCTTTATAATTAAGTCACTCACTCACTGGCACTATCGATCCCATACATTTATGGTCGCGCGGACATAATCTCTCCATACGTCGCTATCTTGATATACGTCGCTATCTTGATATACGTCGCTAACTTGATATATTGTTTTCCAATTATCCGCTGTTTAATCTACATCCCTAAATCATGGTCTTTGTTATTCACCCAACTCATTCTAGGCCTACATACTGGATCCTTCCGATCTGGTTTTCCAACAAGGTGTTTCCATGCACCTCTTTGATTCGTGAAAATGTCCTACCTATCGCAGTCTATGAGGCTAAACTTTTCTTATTAAATAATCAATTGAGTTGGTGTTTACTTGATGAAAATCCATATTTATTAATTAAATAAAAATAAAACTTAGTTTTATTTGATTTTCATATTTATTATATAATTCAGTGGCAGCTGTTTCGGTACACTGTACCTTCTTCAAACATGTTAACAAATTATGAATTGTGTTCCAACTGATCTAAGCAACAATACAACAATATTTATTTAAATTTTTTAATTTAACAAAGGGGATTCATTCAAATCAAGTTGAGAATTTAACAGTTTTTTACTACCTTTAATTTCTACAGCCTCCAAAAGATCTAACTTCTTACCCTTATCACAAATATGTAACATTTCAAAATTTGGATCGAAACAATGATTAAATTGGAATAGATGGTTAGCATAGTTTGAATTTTCTAATTTTCTGTTATATGTTCTCATGTGTTCCTTTATCCGAGATATAAAAGGTCTACCAGTTTGTCCTATATAGACATTGTCACATGTGCCACACTTCAATTTATATACACCTGATAATTTTTCTTTTTTTGTTTTGGTTTTATTGTTTTTTATTATATTTTGTAGAGTTTTATTAGTTTTAAATGCCACATTAATGTTCAACTTTTTTTCTTATTAATCTGGTTTCCCATAAAGATCATGTAGCTCACTCTTATGTACTCCATTCGCCTGACTGTTCATATCTCTTTAGTCCAAAAATGTTCCAAAGAACTTTTTTTCTCAAATACTCGTAATGTTTTCTCCTCACTTAAGGTAAGATTCCATGTTTTGCATCTATATAATATCATCATCATCACCATAGTACATTCACGAATTTAGGTCATTTGTTGACCTGTTTCGGCCTCAAGAGAAACATCATGCAGAAGTCTTTTGAGTGGACGTCCTGCTCTTCTTCTTCCTGCAGGGTTGATATCTTAACATTTGTTTGGGTATCCTGTGATCTTCCATTCGATGAACATATTGCATCCATCTTGACTTATAATGAGAATTTTTGTTTCTAAAGGTTCCATGTGTAATTCTTCTAAGATGTCTTCATTTTTTTTCTGATCTAGTAGTGTGTATCCTGCAGTCGTCCGAAGGGATCTCATTTCAGTAGATGTAAGTCTCTGTATATCTTTCTGTTTCAACGTCCATACTTCGCTGCCATACAAAAGAGTTGGAAGAGCCAGAGTTTATACACTTTTAGTCTTGATTGTTTTTGGACTAACTGTGGCTTCAAGATAGAATTTAATAACCCTAAAATTCTTAAAAATTTAGATATTTTCTTCTTCATATGAGATATTGCATCCTAGATATGTAAAAATTTTATTATCAAGTACAATTTTACTTCTGACAGGATCTACACCTTGAAATACCATAATTTTCGTTTTCTCTGTAGATATTTTTCAATCCATATTCTTGTGTAATGTTGATAAGTTCATACAGACCTTTCTGTAGATTATCTTCTGAATTTGCCATTATTATTTGCCATCTGCAAACAATAGTGTGTTTAATTTTGTATTTTCTGATATTCATAATCCAAATTTATATTTCTTTTCCAGCAACATATTACTTCGTTGATATAAATCGCAAACAGTGTTTGGGATAGGGGGCAGCCTTGTCTCACACCACAATTTAAAATTCCTTCTTCAGAAAATCTCTTATTTAATTTAATCTTTATGATGTTGTCTTTGTAAATATGTTCATGAAGTATGCGGAAGTAAATTTGGTATATTTCTGTCTTCCAATATATTAAAGAGTTTTGATCTCTTGACTGTGTCGACGCTTTTTCAAAATCTATGAAAGCAAAATGTGTTTCTAAGTTGTATTCCCTTCCTTTTTCAAGCAATAGTTTAACAGAATCAATACAAGAGCGTCCTTTCCTAAATCCATTTTGACATTCCATACGTAATTTTTCGCTGAAACGTTTCAATTTTCCATTTAAAATCTCTGCATACATTTTGTAGCACGTGTTTAACAAACCGATTCTATTTTTCTCTTGTTTCCTTTCTTGAACAGGGTATAACAATGATTGTCTTCCATTCTTGTGGTATATCTGCATTTTTGAATACATTATTAAATAATGACAACAGTTTTTCATGGAACTGTTTACCTGCATATTTGTACACTTCAGAATTCAAGCCATCTTTGCCACTTGCCTTCCCATTTTTCAATTTCTTTAAACTATTGTTCGATTCTTCCAATGATATTATGGAATCTGTCTCATTATTAATTCGGAAAATTGTATCTTCATAACTATTGTCAGTCCAAAGACTTTTATAATAATTGAAAAATTTCTTCTTTTGTTACTCCGCAATTAATATTGGTAGATTCTTTAATATCTTTATTCAAATGTTTTAATAATATGAAGGCATTTGGTTGGAGCTTATATAAGCTGATTCTAAATGTGTAACAAAATTTAACCATGTTTTCCTATGTCTCTTTCTTATTTCCCACTTAACAATTGTTCTACAGCGTTTGAATTCTATTTAATTTTCTACTTTCTTTGTGTTCAAATAGTTTTATATGCTGCATTTTTCTCTTCAATCAATTGTTTTATTTGATCATCCCAGATTTGTAGAGTTCTATTCCTTCTTTGTTGTATATTTACTTTTCCTAAAGTTTCATTAACTGCATTTTGAATTATCATTTTATTGTTTTTCCATTCTTCTTCGCCATCATTACTTTCTGGAGTTGTAGCCATATATTGCTGAATTCTTCTCCAATATAACCATTTAATGCTGTCATAAAATAATTTTACCTTGTACTTTTGTTGTATGCTCTGTTGTTGTTTCTTCTTTTTTAACCATCTTGGTGGAAATCTTATTTTTGCTTCTACTAGGTAGTGATCTGAACCAATATCATATCCTCTGTAACCATATAATATAAACGAAGGAATAACATTTTTATATATTTTCAGTTTTTTGTTGTTGTTGAGAAGTTGCATAATACGAATAACATGCATTTCCAGGACTGAGTCTAAGTTTAAATCCTTTGTACACCTCATTCTTATTTATAATTATTGTTCCTAGGTTTTTGAATCCAGTCATTTCTTCAAAATGTCCCTCATTTGTCATGAACTATCCATTTCCCTTTATGAAGCACATGTGAAATGAAGATCTTAAGAACTATTCAGGGGAAAACATTATTTAATTAGTTACGGTACATAATACAGAAATTAGGGATAAATGTCATATTCAAGACATAACCAAATTTATTATAGAGCAACGAAAATTTTGGAAAGTCCACATAGAAAGAATGGAAGACAACCGACTTGCAAAAAGAGTTTAAAAATATAGACCAATGGACGGGAGAATAACAAGAGAGAAACCAGCCAAGGGATTGATAGACAGTGGATGCACATCCAATACGTCATCCTCCGATTAGTGATTTGGGAAATAAACAGGATGAAAATCCTACAAATTACGATTAATAATAATAATAATAATAATAATAATAATAATAATAATAATAATAATGACCCGTTCCGATCTCATTATACGTCGAATTGGTCCTTCCATCTCTTCAATGGTCTTCCCAACATTCTTCTCCTGTTTGGTTTATAATTGTACATTCTTCTTGGTTTGCGCTGTTCATTCATTCGTAATACGTGCTGAAGATAAGCATTTTGGTAATATTTTATTCTTTCACTGAGATTAAATATATTAAGTTCTGTTCTTATATCTTCGTTTTTCTTTTTATCGGTTCTTTGGTATCCTGCTATTGCTCTCAACATCTTCATTTCAGCAGCCTCTATTTGTTTAGTATCTGCCTTTGTTAACGTCCAGGTTTCACATCCATAGATAAGAGATGGAACTGCCAATACTTTGTAAAACTTCAAAATAGTTTATTTTCTAGTCTTATTCAATAAAGTGCGTTTAATTGTGCCACATAGATAATTGAATCGTTGTATTTTAGTGTGTTTATCTAAATTTTTGTCATTGCCTAAATGACAACCCAAATAATAAAAATTCTATAATTACATTGTTTATCACTATTTTTGTTCTTATTGCACATTTTCCTTTATGAGATAATAGTTTTGTTTTAGATGTAGATATTCTTAAATTGTATTTTACAGAGATATTATTTAATGTGTAATGGAATTGTTGCAGAGCATTTATCTGATGCTGTCATTATGATTTGGTCGTCTACAAAAAGCAGAGTTGTCAATGCACTATTTATATTAATTTGTTCTTGCCATTCATTTATGTCATGGTCCAAGTATAAATTAAATAATACCGGTGACAATGGACACCCTTGTCTTACTCCCTGGTTTATTTCTATGTTTTGTCTACTAATTTTATCTCCGCAGTCTATTTTAAAATTTGTTTCTATATATAAACTCTGAATGGCTCTTATAAGGTGTTGAGGAATTCCTTTCATTTCTAGTATGTTCCATAATTTATTTCTACCTACACTATCAGATGCTTTAGTATAATCAACAAAAGCTATATACGTGGGTAAATTAAATTCTTTTCTTTTTTCTATCAATTGGACCATTGAAAAAACACAATCTATAGTTGATCTACCCTTTCTAAATCCATTTTGTTCCTCACATAATATTGTTTCAACTATTTTATTTATTCTACATGATAAAATTTTTGCACATATCTTATAAGCTGAATTTAATAAAATTATTCCTCTATAATTTGTACATTCTCTTCTGTTTCCCTTTTTATATATCGGAACAGTTATTGCGTCCTTCCATTCAACCGGAACAGAACCCGTTTTCCAGGCAAAGGTTTATAACTTTAAGAAACTTAACAATAAATATAATCGATGCACATTTTAATAATTCTATGTTTAAATTATCTGCTCCAGGCGATGTCTTGTTTTTAAAATGTTGCATTGTTAACATTAGCTCTTCAATCCTAATACTGACCACATTTGGGTCATTTTCTCTTAAGGTTATTGTTTGTTCTTCTACGTTTGTCTGCAACGATGTATAATGTTGTTCCCATTGTGTAAGAGGTATAGGATTTAACCGTATTGTGTCCTTTTCGTATATATTTCAATGTTTAATTACTTTATATGCTCTATCTTGGTGTCCGAGAACATGATGTTCTAAATTGGACACATATCTGTCCCAATGCGCTTTCTTTATTCTTCTAATTTATCTTTTAACAATTACTCATATTCGTTGATATTCAATATTATCGTCTGTTGATCTGCTCTGTAGAAATTTAAGATATTCTTGTTTCTTGTCCTTTATTTTTTCCGCTATGTCTTCATTCCAAATATCTATTCCCCTTTTCGTATATTTCTTCCTTCTTTCCCCTAAAGATTCTGATGCTACTTTATGCAAAATATTTTTCAATATTTCCCACATAAAATTTATATTGTTTCCATATGTTTGATCATTTATTTCCTCTATATATTATTCATTCTTGCTTGATATAGGTATTTAACGCTATTTTCTCTTAACAGATGCACCTTGTATGTTTCTTTAGAAATGAGCTTTCTAGGTTTTAACTTCTTCCACCTTTTTAATAAGTTAAATTTAGACATAGGTAAGTAATGGTCTGATCGTATATCGATACCTCTATACACTCTCGTGTCTTGAATGCTTGAAGAAAGTCTTTTGTTTATATAGAATGTAGTCATTTGTACTTTTTTAATTTATCCGTGTCCACGTATATTTGTGGATGTCAAGGTGTCTGAAGAAAGTGTTTGTAATTTTAAGTTCATTAAACGCTGAAAATTATACTAAGGATTTTCCATTTTCATTTAATACTTGTTCTCCATTTGATCCTAGTAGGTCTTTTATTGGGTTGTTTCTTACACTTCCATTGAAATCGCCTGCTACAACAATATGGTCGTTTTTATTTATGGTGTTTAGAGGCTCTTGTAATGTATCATAGAACTGTTTTGTTTCTTCTTTTCTTCCATTTTCTGGGCAATATATTCCAATTATTGTCAAAAAACCTCTGTCTATCTTTACTCTTAAGTTAATAATTATTTCATTAACCCAATTATAGCTATGAATCCTTTTCTTCAATGTTTGTTTTAATAAAATAGCAACTCCCGCTGAAGCTCTTTTGTTTTGATTTACACCACTGCATGTAAGTATATAATCTGATAAATCTGTAGAGCCTTTAAGTTTATTTTTAGTTTCTGGGATGACTGCAATATCTACATCTCTCTCTTTAAGTTCTTTTTGTAGCTCTAATTCTTTATTACATATTCCTCTTACATTCCAAGTGCAGATTTTTATCCTCTCCGCTATCCCTAATCGTTTGTCCTTATTTCTTGCTGTGGTCGTATCCTGAAATCCAATCCGGCCTTTGGTATGAGATGAATCAGTAGTAATAAATGTCCACTGACCGCGTTACGAGCGCTGTGCAGGGTGAGGATAATGACAGGGCTGCTGTCTCAGAGCATCTATCTATGCTCCTCTAAGTATTAACCCCTTTAGATAGGGTTGCTGCTTCCGCCCATTGAACCGTTGTGATGATCGCCTGGTATCACGTCGCCTCGTAGACTGTTGCAGACTTCTTGGTCGATGTCAACCTTCTGGCAGACGTCTCCCACGTTGCGAACGATTCTTAGTTTCGTCCCACCTCTAACCAATCGGCAAGTTAGCAAAGCTAAACTTCTCCGATTTGGTCGTCTGGTTCATTAAGTACTCTGCGCCCCCACCACGTCGAGGTGATAGTCCACGGGGGTAATAATAATAATAATAATAATAATAATAATAATAATAATAAGAAAAATATATATTTAGTTTTATTGATGTTTACTTGCAGCAACAGTTTTTAGTGTTGCTCAAAAGAGTATGCGCATTGGCCTATATACTGCATAAATATATGTATTTCTTTAAACATGGAACAAAAGTAGGCACTAACAGACCACTGCGCAAGTTTTTTTAATGTATGTTTTTTTTTTCGAAAACGAAATCTCAATTAACTCTTATCACAACTATATAATACATGTCCCAAGATAATACTGGAAGGTGTTTCTGCGAGGGCGGGACTGTTCTCCGAACACTCGCACGCAATCCTGCGTTAAAACAGTGCCTGTCTGGCCAGTAAAATAATAATGCGACTCTGCGGTAGAAACAAAACGCAGAGACTTACCTGAAATTTACAACAGATATTTCACACATATTTAGCAGATGAATGCGTAGAAAATTATATATAGGCTTACACATATATATTTAAATAGATGATAATATTTTTTAAGTTGTGAATTTGTATCCAGGCGTTAATATTGTTTAAATTTCTACACTCTTCAGTCTCGGGCCACGAAATTTTAACCGGGTAGCGTTGCTTAGGCATGTTGGATGACGGGTTATCTCTGAAGAGAGGTTCCGCCCTCTATGAACTAAGAATAATAGTTATCTCAGTTCCTGGTTACTTGAAAACCATGACCTGTTCAATCTTCCTTCCCTTAATCATCTCAAGGTTGTAGATTTAGTTTTAGTAGATGATATTTTCTTATTAAATCTTTGACAGGTGAGATTGAATTTATGTAGTAATCTTTGCAGGTCATCCTCATCAGCACAGTATTGTCGCCAAAACTGCTAAAATTGCAAACGTTGTTTTTACGTAGTTATAAACCTGCCTGGCATTTACAGTGAATAGGGAGGGGTTGTTTGATAACTATTTCCCGGAATTGAGGTTTTTAGAAGTGCTCCAGCCGCGCATTAGTATTCATAATTAATTTGCCTTATTTTCCTTGTCTCTTATAAAATTGACATTTCGGTCATATAAACCGTGTTACAGGCTAACTGACAATCTACGACACGCATTTTGCGAAATAGGGAATGTGGTCTACTTATCACTGTCGCACGCATCCCGTTAGTAAGAGTGGAAAGAGGCATGCGGTTAGCACTTCGACTTCATATAGTGTGTTACGCTAAAAACATTTGTATTGTACTATGTAAGTTACAACATTATCTAATAAGTAAACGTTGGTAAAAATGTGTTTTCAATTTCAGATAAAGAATTACTCGGCTTGTTGTCATCCAAATTTCACATGATCTAACATGAGCTACTTGGTCTTCATCGGAAACCAGATGAAATAAGAACACTTAAGTCTCGTATGGCACAAATGTTGAATGAAATAGTGGAATTTAAACATCTTGTGAGAAAACCAGAAGGAAAGCTCATAGTAGGTAGACCTAGAATGAGGCGAGTGAATAATATTAACCATAATTTGAGCATGTGAATTATACAGAGAATGATGGGAAAATGTTAGCACTGGATAGGGATGTATGGTGAACTTATGCCCTTGCGACTATGAGACTCCGCATTCGATAGTTATCATCATCATAGACAGTTCACGAATTTAGGTCATTTGTTGACCTGTTTCGACCTCAAAAGAAACACAATCCAAAAGTCTTAGAGTGGACATCCTGATCGTCATCTTCCTGCAGGTTGGTAGCTTAACATTTGTTTGGATATCCTGTGTTCGTCCATTCGATGAACATGTTGCATCCATATTGACTTATAATTAGAAATGTTGTTTTCTAAAGTTTGCATCATGTCTTCATTTTTTTTATTGATCCTGCAATCCTTCGAAGATAACTCATTTCAACATATCTAAGTCTCTGTAGCCTATATCCTTCTGTTTCAATGCCCATACATCGCTACAATAAAAAAATAGTTAGGAGAGCCAGTGTTTTGTACACGTTTAATCTTGAATGGTTTTGGGCTAACTGTGGCTTGAAAATTAATTTATGTACCCTAAAATCCTTACAAATTTGGTTATTTTTGCAGTTATATCCCTTTCTTCTTCATATGAGATATCCCTTTCTTCTTCATATGATATATTACATCCTAGTTATGTAAAATTACTCACCTGCTGCAAAATGTTAATCGTAAGTAAAATTTTACTTTTACTAATCAGCGTTCGATTGTACCAGTGAAATATTCAGCCATCTCCTTTAGAGTCGACCTAATGATTTTCTAGCATTTGCTTGATAATTTAAATTATCCTTAGGAATTATGGATTTGGATCTATGGTTCATACTTCTCAGGTCAATAACACCGCTGTATCGATGAATATAATTGAGTAGATTAATATTTTCAGCTTTTAAACGATGTCATTGATCTTCTATGGTCCTACTCGGTACTGTCTGCTCATAATTGCAGATGTAATCTTAATTTCCTCCCTTCTTCAATGGCTCTTATACTCACTTCCATAACATAAAACTGTTCTTGCTTATAACATGTAAAACTGGGTGCGTGTATGTTTTTAAGCCAGAATAAGTTTAATTAGATTATTATGTTTCATAAACTTGCCCAACTTCTAATTCTGTTAAAAATTACAACTTTAAAATAATTTTAATTATTTACTTTTTCTAAGATTTTATTATCTACAAAAATCTTGCTTGCTATTTAGTCCTTACCACAAAATAATAATAATAATAATAATAATAATAATAATAATAATAATAATAATTGTACCGAAATGACGTTTTCGGTACGTAAGACTAAGTAATACTGCGCGGCCACTACGTCATCGTGTCTTCATTTCTTCAGTGATCTTAGTGAACTGTGCCAAATTCTCTCCTACATACCCCCTCCCTTTCCTTTATGCGCCGTTTGCTATTGCGCATCTTCCCCTCTGCTAGCAAGTCCTCAAATAAGATGTGCTCATTAACATTAAGGTCATCATTTGTTTAGGCTTGGACGAGTCAAGTCGATATAGCTCGGAGGAGCTTGTTTGGTTAATCGATCCCTTAGGCCAGGGTAGGGCCACAAGGACAGTGTACCCTAGCCCTTGGCGGGACTGGTGTGTGTGTGGAAGAGTGTACGTATGTTTATTATCATTATTGTTATACATTTTTGTTCAGATGAGCAATAAGGTTACTATTTCTTTGTAAACTTATTTTTCAATGTCAAGAGAACTATCTTTTATTATTTATGTTATATCTGACTTTTTGACTTTTATTAACTATGAGCTATTTCTTTTTAGTTAACTTCTGTTTATTGATTGAGTAGCTAGTCATGTCAGATATTGATATAAAGTTCCAAAGCTTTCTCAAGTGAATCTAATCTCCTCTTTCCTTAAAACTTCCACGATTGTAATCCGTGTAGCGTGCAGTGCTATATGCTTAACAATTTATTAAGGAAAGGTGAATTTATCCTGCCTTTTATAGGCCTGGGCAAAGATGTGTTGATTTAAGCATTGTATATTTTCAAACTCAAAGTAATTATAAACAACATTGGTACGATCCAGCACGAACACGCGAGTGGTACGATGCAATTGTTGGTACCAGCCAGCGTGGTTGGGTGCATAATAATAATAATAATAATAATAGATCATCGGTTGATTAATTTGACATCGTTCAATTCCTGAGAGCCAATGTAACTGTGCATTAAAATATGCATACTTAAGAGACCACTCGTGCAGACCTTTCCACGAGAAAAAGTGATCTCTTACTTAACAACATGAGCCAACTCCAGATTTACCAAATGAAAAAAAAAAGAATAGTTTGACTTTTGATCAATATTCATGGTTACCTGGTAGTAAACAATTTAATGCATTATTTTGTTGGTACTGTTTCTTATTCGGACGGAAACTAGGTACATTGATTTGGTTTAACAAAAGCAGCAGTTTGCCATATTACGAAATAGATAAACTTATATTTTGGCTTCCGTTGGCAGAATTATGTAATTGAATTTTACATACATGAGTAAGATATTTCTTAAAGTTCAATATTTCTATACCATACTATTACAATAGGTTTTTATAAATGTATTTAGATTAATAAATATCCTCTACTATTTACATGCTGAACATTTTGCAACAAGGTCAGTCCTGGTGGATTAGTGTTACCATGCTCGATTAAGGTTCCAAGGTTCACGGGTTCAAACTTGGCGAAGGTCGATGGATGTTTCAAGGCATAAAAAATCTTAGTTTCTTTGGACCGTGGTCCTGTAATTTAGATTTACGGCACGGAAAAGAACCTCAAGTCTGAAAAAATAGGAATCTGAGCAACATATATTGAGCCTTTCACTCCTACATTTCAATTGCAATGCTAATGAGTGTAATGACCTTAGCTGTTAAACTTCGTTGTTAAATGAAATAATAGAATACCGTTTTGCAATACAAGTTATTATAAATTGCAATATGCATTTTTATCGTACAGCTGAGAAACTGTTGTGAACACTGAACGCCACTAAATATATTAATTATGGACTGGAGAAGGTAATTAAAAGTATACAGCGTTCCCACAAAAAATAACAAAATAACACTTTCGGGTTTCGAACTCTTACAAGTTCCGTTTAAGGGGGCTCATACACCCAGCACGAGGTACATATGCACACACATCATTACTTTACAATACATAAAAAACTATAAAATATACCATTATGAAAATTTTCACACTGGTAGTGTACACTATTGACTTTCATTTGATATTAAAATTGTTATTATTGAAGATAATTTTTGTAATTGCAGGAAAATAAAATTTGCATAATTTTAGTTTCTTATATATCATATCATACATTATTACTTAAAAACTAATAACCTGACTAGTATAAACATTTTTTAAAATAAATATAACACCCTAATAAAGCTTGTGAACTATTAAGATGTGCCCAGATATATTGGTTTAGGGCAAAAATTTTTGTATTAATGATTTTTTTTAAATAATTTTTACACTATATATTTCCCATTATCTAACCTTAATATTCAAAATATTGCAATGATTTTAGTATACCTGATACAGACTAAGTAGATGAGTATGTGTGCAAAATTGCATGTTAATTGAACCATTAGTTTTTGAGTTATTGCGTTTTATGTTCTAAAAATTTTAACTTTTGGGAAAACGATGTTAAAGTTTACACATGCTTCTACTTACAGTCTGTACTAGAAAGCTCCTGCAGCATGTGTTGTGCCCTCCTTTTCACTTCTCCTGCCATGTTCCTCAAGTCTCAGTCATCTTCTACTTCTCCTGGACTCCTTCGAGGATTTTCGTAGGCTTTTATCAGCAGATTTTATGCGCAGGACATCACGATGCCTAAAAGCAGCCTTAGCATATTTTCCTACATTCACTCCTAGAACGTTTAATCTGCTTGTATCCCCATCATTGAATGTTGCTGCAGCAACAGCTGTTTTCCCAGCATACTTGTTTTAGGGGAAATTGTCCACACTTTATTATTATAGGACTCGTTTGAATTTTGAGTGCGGCCCTTCAAGCACCTTCTTAGAAGTTCTGTTTTTGAAAGGTCTTTGAAGGTAGGTCTTATGGCATTCATAACAGCCATTGGTATTGGATGTTTATATGCTGCTTCTCTACCCTCTGCCTGGGCTTGTCGATATCCACACCCAGTGGACACATATAGTGCTGGGGATTGGAGTCTGTTGAAGCTTCACGTTACCAGATAGCCCATATTGCCTTCCTCATAATGTCAAGGTTGTCTATATTTTCCCTAATGGCATTGCCATAATATCTTTGTATTTTATCTATAATGGCATCAGTTAGTCGACCAGCACCACCAATGTCTTTCCCATCTTCTAATTTAGTTCCAGTTAATTTCTTCTTCAGCTGCCTAAGTCTGTACCCCATTATTTTCTATACATGACCCACACATTCAATTTTTTTATTGTGATGTCAGGTCCATATGGCATAGAGTCATACACAGTTTTGAAACTGGACGTATCACCGTCTCCTATATACTCTATATGTTTTACATTATGCCGCTCTTGGGAACGATTGTAAATCTCAAGCAAGCCGCGACATTCCAACTGTCAACCAGCGCACATTAGCATTTAACATTATATATCTCGTCAAAAACAGAAGATATCACAAAATTTCAGAAATGTGTACTTTAAAGTATGCTCGTTCAAATGAGACTAAAAAAATGACCTGTTATGGTGTATGAGCCCCCTTAATAGAACTTTAAAAAGTTAGGTTATTGTATCACAATTGGCAACATTTCGTAATTGTTGCATAATCATTGTGCATTGTTGACAGTTGCAAAACGGTTAGTAATATATACAAAATAGGCGAGCGTACTGTACCCTCATGTAATGAATCTGTAATTGTTGTTCAACGACATTTTAAAACAAGATTTGATGTATGATCCACCCAGTGCGCCTTCAATTCGTAAATGGTATTCTGATTTTACGACAAGGGAGTGCGTGTGTTGTGTGCGAAAATCTCCTGTACTTCAATCAGTAAGCGAGAAAAAAATAGACCGCATTCATGAATATTCCACAGGTTGTCCTCATAAAGCGATCACTGCTGCTAGAAAGGAGCTACAGTTACTTACATTCAGTGTATGCAAAGGTTGTGCGCAAACGTTTGCGTTTTAACCATACCGAGTGAAGTTACTCCAGTTCCTAAAGGAAGAGTTGCGTCGTTCTTTTTTTGCAAGTCTGTGCAGGCTTTCATGGAAATTGATGGGGTTTTCGAATTCATAACGTTTAGCGACTAGTGCACTTTCCATTTTTCGGGCGAAGTGAACAGACATAGCGTTAGGATCTGTGTTCGAAAAACCCCCATTCCCACGTGCAAAAAAATTCCGCGACTTCCCTAAGTGAAAGTGTTCTGTGCTTTAAGCCTGCCCGTTATTTTTTCTAGAGAAAACAATCAGATAAGGTGGATACGTGGAGATGTTATAACTCTTACCACTGCCTCAACTGGAACAGGACTTACCGAACTTCACCTTTCTACAAGACGGCAGTCTCCACATTTTTCATAATGAAATCAGATTGGAACTCAACATCAGACTACCGAACAGGAGGATTAGCCGTACCAGTAATGACAATAGAAAACTTTTTCGTTGACCTCCGCGTTCACCAGAGCTGACACTCCATTATTTTTTGTTGGGTTATGTTAAATGTCTTGTGTACAAGCCACCCCTTTCACAGACCGTCCTTTATCTAAGATCATAGCAGACATCATATCAATTGACCGAATATACTACAAAGCATTTGGGCGGAAATAGACTACAGTCTTGTTGTGTGCGTGTTATACAAGAAGCTCACATTAAACATTTGTAACCATTTTTTTTTAAATTTATCATTCGATTACATGTTTCCAAATGTTATTAAACGAAAGTTACACGTGTTCGATACCCGAAAGTTGTTTTGTTGGAACCCAGTATTTATAGGCTTTGATATGTGCATCGAATATAGGAACCATTTATAGGTCATTCTATATAACATAAATAATAGAGCTTTTGTGTTTTCAAATTTAATACTCTGTGGTGGAATGCAACTTTTTTTGTGATTAAAATATTCAAAATGCTATACTGGCATGATTTTGTTAGAATCCTCATTTCTTATTTTTATCACGACATACATCGTTGAACAAACTTCATTATTCGGAAACGTGGTATTATATGTTGACCTTCTGAATTTGTCATGTTATCTGATAACCAAATGTAGACATTCGCATGCTGATACAAATTCTGCGGTAAGTTATTTATTGCATTCATATCGATTCCCACTTCTTCAGTTCTCTTTGTCACCAAGAAAGGAGGACCACTCGCCCTGTAAGAGGGCAAAGAATATGCCAAGAGACAAACGGAACACAGCTGTTACGATGAAATATTTCAGTGACGCTCCACCTACGCTCTAGCGCAGGCTGTTGTTTTTGCACATGCTGTCATTTTTCATCTAAGTTGGGTTGAAACTGCCACACATAGATGTCTCTGCTTAATGTTTGTTTAAAACTTGGCGAGCTTGAGAAGTTCCACATCTCCTTTATAAAGTAACCTCTACCAACTTTCTCCATTGTGTTACGCGTTCATTGATCGAACCAAGCGACCATTTTCTGTAAAAGTTAGCCTCAAATCAATATTTAAGCGAGTTTATTAAATCTCTTCTTGCCAAACTAGTTTCGGGACATGGAACTAAAAACTTACAAAGTTTAAAATTAAATATAGTCGCTTACATATGTGATGGAAGTAAGAAATTCGATCAACTCGACACAGCCATCTACCATATCGTAAAGAATGCGAAACAACTGACTTCTTAACGAAGATGACATAATCAAACAATTCAAAACTTGAATAAATGTTGGATAATATACTCACGTCAAATTAAAACTTATCGCCAAGACGACATCTCACAAATATTATACTGGGTGTTGTGATATGCAGTTTATGTATTCAGAATGTTGGGTATAAATATAACATTGACATGGGTGCATGCCGTATCGTAATTGGTTAAGACATGCAACAGTAATTTCTGACCCCTAATATAAGCATGATATTAATAAATACAATTAATTGGTAAATAAGGAAGAATGAAAATTTTAAATCACAAAATATTATTTGGGGAAATTTGTAGTATGAGCTCCCAGATAAACCGGGCTACCCTTTTATGCAAGAGGGGCCATACATATGTAGCTTTCAGTGAGACTAGGAATCCTGAAGCTTGGTTTGTTTGAAAACCTCACGTTTGGGGAACTTCAAACTTTCAAATTTACAACTGTGGAAAGTCCAAACTTATGGTAAACACGCTCCTTTACCCGTAGGAGAAAGAGAAAAGTAGGTGGTATTTTAATAAAATTAACGCCTCTAGAAGACATGTGATTGAGAAGGTAAGCAACCAAAAGTAAGCTTGAGACATATAACCATATAAGGAAATAAAGGATCCTGACTTCGATACTATACTCACGAGGACAGACCAAAGGGACTTAAACTTAATAGTATGTGGAGAAAAGGTCTAAATTGTATTTTTGGAATAATATCTTGAAGCAAAAATTACGGGACTTACTAAGAATTTCCCCATATTTCTAATTCTTCAGATACCGTGAGTCCTACTAAGTTTTGGATATTGAATGTCCATAACAGTAATTTTTTTATTTATCAAGTGTAAAGTGCATTTTAGTGTTACCAACTAAAATAAATAAAGTGATTTAATTATGAACAATCGTCTGCTTTCCTCGCAACTCTCTCCGAGATAGGAGTCTCATCGCTTGGTCTAGAAATCAATATACGGTCCGACTGAACGACCGAGCTGGGGCAATCCGAAATTAATATTCCGACGAATAGCGACCCAAGTGTACAAATACTGCCCCCAAAAATATGCTACAAGCCAGAAGGTCAGAGTTTGGAGTCTCGTAGGGTCAGAATTTTTAAACTGGTCTATACCTTCTAGGTCCACCGCTGTGGTCTCGAGGTAGCTTGCTGCCTTGTCACGCAGCCGGCCCGGGATCGATCCCCGGTCGGGGCAGTTTTTCTGGGTGAGTTTTTATCGGGTTTTTTCCTCACCCGTAAGACAAATGTCAGGAAAACTTTAAGGCCCAAACGGTTCCCAAAATCATATGGCCATCATTATCATTATCATCCTTCACCGGTGTGGAAAGCAACGGGAAGCTGCCACACCTACAATTCCCTAGTAAAGCTGCAAGCATACCATGAAAAGGCAGTGAAGGGCCTGTCTTCGGGGAGAATTACTACGGATGGATGGAAACCTTCTAGCCTCTAATTGAAATGAGTATCAGGTGTTTGTTTTGTGATAAAGATAGCCGTCACACTGGGCTGAAAACCCGGCTGAAATGTCGTGCCGATGCGATGGTCTAAAACGACGGGTCCCTTAACCTCCTACTACTCTAAGAGAACCTCCTAGCAATATCACTAATTATATGTCGTTATTATATTATTAAATAATGTTATTGCCTTAGTAACAATATATAATAAAGTAATTAATTATGCTTCTTTAGTAATTTCACTCTATTTATTCGTCACCATTCACTCAGGTTTTCATAGCCACAGCGCTCTGCCTATGTAAGTCAAGGTCGAAAGTTAGTTTGTCGAATTATAAAAAACAAGCAATATTTGCCAGACTTGTTTTTATATATGTGATGCGTATGCATACTTTGAAGATCTTTACTTAGATTACTTTAACTCTCTAACTTCACTTATATCGTATATTCGTGGCCACCCGGACGTAAACTCTCCATCCATCCCTATCTAAGCAAATGTTTTCAAAGATTCACCTCCCACACATTGTGGTTAATGTTATTTCGCCGCCTTATTCTTGTTCTACCTATTGGGTACTTTCGTTCTGGTTTTCCTACATTAAATTTCTTTGGAGATCCAAAAAAAAAGTTCATTTTTTAAATATTAAAAATCCCAAAATGTGTTCTGAAGCAACACTTTAATACATAGTGATTTTAATTACTTGTTTTCTGCTATCAATAAAGTCAACTTTTATACATTCTTACATTACCGAAACGTTCATGTTCCAATTTATGTGTTCTTTTACTTACCGTATTCAATTAATACTGTTCATTCTGTAAATGTAAACCATATAGCCGTGTCCTGCCTAATGCCAGGTATAGGGACGAAGGTCTTTTGATACTACACGAATATCGACCAACCAGGCCTGTCTCACCATCACAGGATCAGATGAAACGAAACTGATGACATTAGAGTGGAGAAATAGTGAAATTAAGTTCTTTTAGGGCAAAACGGGAAATATCCCGGAGAAAGAACTGTCCTGAACCGATTCGTACACCATGAATACCACTTGGTTTGACATAAACACGAACTCGGGACCTAGAAGTAAAGGCAATTACTAACCACTTGTTCCGCTTTCTAATCATTGAAGTCAAACGAAATTGATTTGATTCTTGTTCAGGTAATTTTGATAAGTACAATTTAATTAAGTGAAGATTTATTTGTTTTTAAATAAATAAATGAAGTTGGACCTGAAAATGTTAAAACAATTATTGATCCAGACCTGGTTTGAATGCACGAACCATGAAATTAGGGACGAGCATGTCCACAACACGAACTATCTAATGCAACATTAGTTTGAAACATATAATCTCAAATTGGTTATAGCAAAGTCATTTTATATTTCAAATTTCCCTAGAGAAATTTAGATGTAACTAATAAATATTCAAGTTAATTTATCGGTCATGTGTGTGACCTTACTTTTAACTTATTAAGAGTGGGCGGTACTCTTTTTAATAGCATGCCAAATTGATCACATAGTTAAGTTCTCTACTCCAATCAAATGAGATGAAGGGAAGTATAAATTACATCATTGGATACATATTGCAATGTTAGCAAACTCCATCACCACATGCGCTGATCTGCAACCATCCAGAGACTCATAAAACTGTAGCGTTTTATCTCTATTCACCAATGGGTACAGTATCTGATAAAATATATAATTTGTTTTGCATTTGTCATTGTATGTGTGTGCCAGCCCCTGCAATGTTCGTTCTTCGACTTCTGCGTTAGGCAGATAGATGTTGATGTGATATATTTTCAATTTGGAGGCAGCCATAGTTTAGTTGATAAAAGGAAAGTGTTACAACCCGATAGTTCGCAGGGTTGAGACCCTGTGGGATTATAATTTTTCAACTAGACTTCTAAAACTTTCTGGCGGGAACCATGGCCCTGGGATCGATTCATCCTCTAATGGAAACGGGTATCAGACTCTGTTCTGGGAGTAAAGGCGGCTGATCATTTTAGAAAGTTTGGAGCCATAACTTCCTACGAGGCCTGTTGTGGGACCACTTTACTTGCTTTATTTTCACCATTTCATCGGGCTCTAAATGATGTAAACTTGTATTGTGTACACAGGGGAATGTTCGTTGTACTGTGTTGTATGAACATTTTTTCATTACTTTTCCAATTTTTATCCGTGAAAGTGCGTCTCGTATTTAAAGTATTTATATTTACAGGACCTTTCTTATCGCGTACCGGTACTCTTATATACCCCATTATTCCCGCGGAAATAGGTATTATTTTACTATCTTTCTTTAACAGATTTTGTCTTATTTATTAAACCACACTCTCTGGAGTAACTGGAGTCCTCTGCCACCAGCCCTTGTTGCCTGTAATATTTCACGTTTATCGAACTCGCCACGTGTTTTTATTGATATCCATTTTAAAAGAACAAGGTTTATATTTCTTGGTTAACGAATAACACAGGTATATTTTACGAATTTTGGTACATCTAACCTTTAAATACGTATAAATGCTTCACGAAAAAATAAGGTTTAATCATCTAAATTATCCCTTACAAACTTTTACATATAAAACGGAATTACTCATATCTGAGTTATGTATCAAGCAGGTTCACATTTATCGCCAATACCCTTTCTGTTGTATTTCGGTCATCGCTTCATTAATTTGTTTCAAACCAGCGATAGGCCTCCAGTGCCAATTATCAGTTCAGCTGGATTTAATATTTATCGTAGTTGTCTCTGCTTTCGAGATTCCAGATTTATAAAGCGGTATTTTGGGGGCGTCAAGTCCTGGGTACGGCTTCTTTCCGAATGCAAGTAATACGTCGTAGATTTACAGGAATTAAAAGAACCTCAAGCCTATAATAAGAGGTCTCTGGCAAATACTTGTGGGTTCCTTCACATACTAGGTGCTAAAAAATCTCAAATCTCCCTCCACAGTAGCTTTATTATTTTTATTATATATAACTTGGCTCATTAGAGGATTGCCTCAAGGACAAAGTTATACAGACAATTATTTTTTTAATTAATGAAATACATTTTGTAAATACATTAAAAAATTTCAAATTGTAATTATGCGGGAATCATTTCCAAAACTTTTGACCACCTTGTACCAAAACTGGCTCTTTCGTGTCTCTGCACTCTCCTTAGACTACTCCATCTAAAAATTATATTATTTGGCTTCAAAATTTTCTTTAGTTCTTTATTCAGTCTGGGATTATAGACTGCTCTCAACACCATGAGCTGAAACATTCATTGCGCTGTTCCAGTATTATGAAGATGAGTGGTATGAAGTCAACTTTACAATCTTATGTAAGTTGTAGGTTCGTGTTCCAGATTCGACACACCAGGTTATAACCCCATTACCCATACCGCCATTTTTTATTGTCACTTGCCACGAAAGGGGGACTGCAACCCTCTGCCTTCTGTAATTTAATCAATGGTTAAAATGTACGAGTAAATACTATATGGTATTTTGGTTGCACATAAGCTGTTGTAAGTGAGGCGACAGTGTCCATGACACGAGAGGAGGAAACAATCTGTGCTGTACTCATTATTGAATCAATGTGGTTATTAAATTATATTGAAGTGTAGGGAAATAAAATTAAATATAAACTAACAAAATGTAAACACATTTATTGAAGTTCATATTCCATTGTAAGTTTAAATCTTTTATTTTTCCTTTTATCACATTTTGGAAATTTGTGACCTACCTAGGAACAATAATCACAAATAGGAATGAAATGCACGAAGACATTAAACATAGGCTCAATTCTGGAAATGCGTGCTATTATGCATTGCAGAGACTTTTGATGTCCCAACTCCTTTCAAAAAACGTTAAACTGAAAATATATAAAACTATTATTCTACCAGTTATATTATATGGGTACGAAACATGGATCTTACTTTAAGGGAGGAAATGAGATTACGAGTTTTTGAGAATAAAGTTCTTAGGAAAATTTTTGGACCAAAGAGAGATGAACAGACAGGTGAATGGAGAAGACTAAATAACAATGAACTACATGGTCTTTATAGGAAGCCAGATATAATAAGTACAGTTTAAGTCTCGTAGACTGCGATGGGCAGGACATGTTGCGCGTATGGAAGCTTCTTGTAGGAAAGCCAGAGGGAAAACGCCCAGTTGGTAGACCAAGAATGAGGTGGAAGAACATTAACTATGATTTGAGGGAAGTAGATTATACAGGGAATGATTGGAAAGCATTAGCTCAGGATAGGGATGTATGGAAAGCTTATGTCCGCGCGGCCATGAACCTACGGGTTCGATAGTGCCAGTGAGTAAGTAAGTAAGTGACCTGACAAACACTCACTTATACCAGTGGTTCGGGACTCATTCCAGTAGCTTCAGAAACTCGCTTTTAAGGGATCCTGCTTTGGCACAGATCTATGAGACCCAACCTGACTCAAAGTCCACATAAAAGAAGATTTTTTCATTATGGAATTCGGGCCAGTATATCGGAATTTGCATACCTCCGATAAATAGTGAATTAGGTCAGGATAAAAGCTATAAAGTCTGGTAGACTCACCATGCTAGTGACATTGCATTCTTATTGCACCCAGATATGGACACACAACTCTTGTTTTATAATGTATGGCAATGTTGACATGGAAAGCAGATACTGCGTATGTTCGGTTTACTTGCACAGAGGATGCACTTAGTTGACAGTTATGTGCACGCCAAGATAATTACTCTATTCCCCCAACACATAGCTCTTGTGATATTTTTATCGTTACTGTCATCTGTACAGAACCATCTACTAATTGACCAATTTACATACATTATAGCGGACGCAAGATTTACATCTGCTGAAATTTAGACTTTTTTAAACTGTAAATAAATATGATACTGTTACTACTACCATCACCTACACTACTACTATTACTACTACTGATAACAGTAATAATAATAATAATAATAATAATAATAATAAAATCACACTATTATACTCATAATTTTATAATACTACAAACTAATTAATTCACTGATTCTATAAAACCCGCAGGTTCGTGGCCGCGCGGACATAAACTCTCCATGCATCCAGTCTTTTCCTGTATAATTTATCAACCTCAAATCATAGTCAATGTTACTCTCTCATCTAATTCCTGGCCTACCCATTGGGCGATTTTCCTATTGTTTTCCTACAGTGTTTCCATATCTCTCTTCCATTCGCCATTTTAGCCACATATCCTGACTATCGCAGTCTACGAGATTTAACTATTCTTGTTATATATGGATTCCCATAAAGGCCATATAACTCATTTATGTAGTCTTCTCCGTTCGCCCGTATATTCGTCCCTCTTTGGTCCAAAAATTCTCCTACGAACGTTATCATCAAATTCTCGTACTTTTTGCTCCTTACTTAAATTAAGAGTCAATGTTTCGCATCCATATATAACTGGGAAAAATAATAATGCATGCATTTTCAGTATAATGTTTATGACAGAAGTTGCACGACAAATGTCCCTGCGTAATTGCATGCATTTTCAGATTTCAGCGTAAGTTTAATTCTTTGTACGCCTCATTCCTGTTTGTAACTTCTGTTCCTAGGTATTTCAATTCAGCCACTTCTTGAAAATTGTCCTCATTTGTCATTAACTGTCTATTCCTATTCAATAATATATTTCTATGTGTAGCCAAATATTTAGTTTTATCGATGTTTACTTCCAATCCCAATATCTTAGTTTTACTCACTATACGCTGCGTGTTGACCCTTAGTATCGTCTAATAATAATTCATCATCAGCATAAACTGACAGCTTATTAAAAGCATTAAGTTGTAGGCCTTCTTCATCCTCTAAATATTTGTTGGTATGCTTTAGTACAAAGTTAAATAGTAGAGGGGATAGTGCATCTCCTTGCTTAAATATGTTGTGAATTTCAAAAGTCTACCTACACGCTCCCTATACTTTGTCATTTAGACGTATTCGAATAAGTTTAATTTATTAGGAATTGCGGATTCCCTCTTACTAATAATCCATATAGGCCTATAACTTTTATACAAGGTTTATACATATCTCAGTTGAAAAGTCTTACTAATATACACTTTATTAGCTGTTCAATGTATAATAGGTGTACAACTTTACATGGGAATCGTTATGCATGCCTTCAGCCTTGTTCAAGGATTGTATAACTAGACAAAATGTCGGACTTTAAGATCAACTGATTGTTTTCTTATGATATTGATGAAGGTTTCCTTAAATGTGACGCAAAATGCAACACTTTAACGACTGTTTGGTGGACGCACAGGATATAAATAATATTAATAAAGCTCCGGGTTGGAAAATAAAGCATAAAATTCATTTTTGTTACACTCATTCTAGATTAGGCCTAATAGTATTTTTAAATTGAACATTGATTCACAAAAGAATGTGTTCTGCAATAGTTGCTGTGAGCCAAGATTTAACTTCAATGTAGTTTAAATGCTTCATAATATTATTTTAACAAAACGTTCTTGCATCATTAATACATAATATACATACCGATATAAAAATGTATTTAATTATAAAGGTACTATTATTACAGCAAACCACATGTTAGCTTGATAGTCTTGTGGTTAGAGTTTCTGACTACAGTCCGTGAGGTCCTAGGTTCGATTCCCGATCAAACTGCAGATGATTTTTTTTTTCGCTTAAAGCATTATTCTGTTGTCGCTAACATTTGGTATATTGAACGTTTTCTAACGCATCTTAAAACCTGCATATAATTCATACGTAATGGGAAAAACTTTTATTAGTTTTCAAGAATTCTTCAAAGTTCTTTACATTAGATGACAGCATATTATCTGTGAAACTAATTCTACGATATATTTGACATAGCGTAAAGAAAAATGTAAACAAATTAAAACACACTTATTTGTTCCGTATCTTCCCAATTAGGGAATCTCTATTTATTCTTATCCATATTCATTTCTTACGCAATGAATCACTAGTTTGTTGTTTTCTTTCTGTTACAAACTGCGTGTAATATGTTCTGACGTCATAATGATGACTAATATGTGACGTATTGTGTGTAACTGTTGAATTGTTATATAGCTCCTGTACAACGTTTATTTTTTTTATTAGTAAGATTGTAAAGAGTATAATCTATAACGTCTTCCTCTTAATTGAATAATATGCTTTTTTGAAATCTACATATAGTTTATTCACAGTATCATATTCCTATTTATTTTCTAAAGTTTGTCTTAAACTAAAATACGATCTATTGTAGATCTATTTCTTCTAAATCCACATTGATGATCCCCCACTACGTCGTCATTATAGAGGAACTAAGTCTGTATACTAATATATTTTTTAGACTTATGTACAAAGTTGAAAGTAATGAGATGCCCCTGTAGTTATTGAAGTTAATTTTATCTCCTTTCTTATAGATTGGTACGAAAATCAATTATGTTCATTCATTTGGAAGTGCCTCTTTTCCCAAAATCATACATGTATCTTCACCATCAATTTTTCTCCCCCTGATTTTATTAGTTCTGCTGGGATACCATCTGAACTTGTTGGTTTGTACATCTTTACTTTTTCTGTCGTCATTTTAACATCTACGAGTAATGCACTTAGTTCTGTGAATAAAATTTCTGCTGTCTATAAATCACCCTCTTTAATATCCTGCTCTGCATATACCCTCCATTATATATTTATCTTGTCTTAGCGGAGTGGCTTGCGTGCTGAAGGACCCCGAGTGCAATGCGTCTGTAGCATTGCTGCCGGAAGGGCGATGATCTAGATGAAAAAAGGTACCTTAGTTGGAAAAGAAAAAAAAAATACTTTTCGCCGTAAAAATACAATGCCCAAGAAACGCGGACATGGGTTCCAATGCGGTAACATTTTCCGGAGGTAAAATAGTCCCCCTTTCGGTTCTCCAGTCGGGGACCACTTCAGGGAATACATGGCAAAGTCTTAAAACTGCTACTACTACTAATTATTATTATTTTATTATTGTTATTATCAGGAGTAGTATATTTGTTTAACGTCGCTCTTTATCATCTCATGTCGTTAGGGTAGTAATTCGTATTTGAAATGAGCGTGCTGTTAGATTTTGCCAGAGGCGTCATCTTTCATCTTCTACGTCCCAGCCAAACTTTACCATATTTCAGAAACAATCTATTTTTAATAACTAACAAAAACATCTCACTGATACTATTTTTAACAATTAGTCTAATAATTTGCTTTTATTTTTTTAAATAAAAATAGTATTAAGATTATCAATATTTCTACCTAATTTCTTATATATAAGCGATGGATTTATTCATGATAGTTTATTACTTTGTTTGTATTTTTTCATATATTCTAGATTGGAACTGTTCATATTTTATGTATAAATTGTTTTATTAGTTTTAATTTTAATTGTCTTTAAATATATTGTATTATTATACACTTTTTTTTATTAGCGTTCAGTTTAACCAGATAAATGTTCAAGTATATGATATCATTGTGATTTTTATATTTTAATGTAACATACATGTTTGTCCTAGTGAGTGGAAGAGAAGGCCACATGGCCTTAAATCCACCAGACTATAAATAAGGTAAAAATAAACAAATACAATAAATGCAGGACGTGTATCCCAAGGGTTCACTTCTCTTTCAAAGAAAGATATATTTAGGAGTTTTACGCCCTTACAAGTCGATCAGTCCTGGGTTTGAGTATGAGTGTTGTCATCTTGATATGTAAAATCACATGATGGGAACACTGTCTAAAGCCTAAATTTCAGTACACTTGGTTCCATTGAATATGCTCATAGATTTTAGCAGATTGTTTGCTAATTGTTGTGGCAGTAGGACTTACAGAATTGTTGCCCAAATTCATTACTAAACCTCCACCATGTTTAACTATGCAGTTTGATTTGTAACCTAACTTTTCATTTTCTCCAGACAAGTGTCCCACCAACTGTAAGGGAAAGTGTACATGTTTAACTCATTAGATCATATTACATTTTTTAAATCATCAAAAGTCTAGGATTTGAATTCATAAAGCCATATTTTCGCTTAATTCCGTTCCTGACTTAAACAATGGCTTATTCATTTTCTGCTCTCCGATATATCCCTAAGTTGTGCAGTTCACTGTTCAATGTTTCCGTAAAAACTGGTTCCTTGACATGTGTATTTAATTCTGCAATAAATCACTTTATCTGAGAGTAGTTTTATAATTTTGTGACACTATCCTCCTCAGAACTATACTGTCTCTTTAATCTAATTTTTGTTTGCGACCATTGTTTTTTTCTTGCAGAAGATATTTTACCTATAGATAAGTATGCAGACATAACCATGGAAAGACCTAACAATTTGGCAGTTTCTCGCTGTAACTCATTTAACCAGGCAAGGACAATTTGTCGTTTAGGAAGTCGCTCAGGTCAGACATAATAAGCCTGGTTCCAAAGCTATAACTACAGGAGAATAAATGTATATGTAGTTAAGTCCAGTATAGGTTCAGAGTAAACATTTGAAAGAAACGAACGGATTTCTGGAAGTATGTGTAGGTTTTTAAACATGAAAAAATGGAAATGTACCAGAAAATGTTTACCTTATTTTGTCTACCCCTGTTTTTTATGTTTAATATAAAATGCTCTAAATATTCTGACACATCGTTCAAACAAGAAATTGTTGTAGATTAAGACGTTCGTTATCATATTAATTTGAGCACAAATCAACTTTGAAAAAGATTGTAGTACAGACTATCTGTTAAGTATCGTGTAACATTACCGTACTACTTTACATACGTTTGATCCCAAGCTTCGCTCTATCCGGTTATCTTAATTCTCTTCTCCTTTGATAATAGTTGTTTGTTATTATCCACGCCGCCTCATCTTCACAACAATAGGCTTCGTACACACTCAAAATCTATTTTACTTTAATGATAAAATTATACCAAGTTCATGGCATGATAGTAGACAAGTGAAAGGCGCGTTTTACACAATGGTATTTTATGAAAAAAGGGAGAGAGAGAGATAGACCGTCACGCAGGAACTGCGTAAACTAACCGAAATCCTCACCAAATAAAATGTGTGGTACCATTTTGCTGGTTTACGGAACGTATATTTATTTCGTTAAATTGCAGAAACTCAATTTCTGCTCCCACCTTATTTAAAAGTGTCGGACTGTAGTGAAAAGAATTCATGGATAATCGTAAGTTATTACTTATTAGCTTATTGTTGTACAATTTGACACCAATTGAATTAATATCTACGATTATTCTTTCCATTACTGTATTATGAATTTTAAACAAAATAAACTAATATTTCTTACAGGACATATTGTCAATTTAAGGGTTAATTAAATTGTATGGTGTAGGCCTACATTGTGACGAACCAAACATGGCGGTTTTTAGAGTGAATTTTTAATTTCGAGTTTTAGGTAAACCCTCACATCTAATGGTCGTATTTCGCTGAGTTTTGGAAAACTCCACACTCTGTTTATTATAATACTATATGCTGAATTGTGAAATATTGAATATTGCGACTGCTACAGATATTTATAACTTTCGTATCAGGACAACTTCTAAACCAAGTGTTCGGAATTTGCTGGTTAATGAACTTGGCCTTATTTTTTTAATAAACTGTTACACGGCAAGTTTTATTTTGATGAAACAAAAATTGCGGCCGGGACACGCACATATATTTATATAAATAACTTACTGGAATTATCTCACATGTAGTTTCATGGACATACATCCTTATGCTACGGTTTATTATACCGCGTGTCGCGCTCGACATGACGCATTCTCGCGTTGCGCTCGGCGTGATACTGGTTTTGCATGGAGCGCATACCGTCAGCGCTTATGTTTGTGGAATTGTCGTCAGATGGCACGACATATATAGGAAATCAAAATGACCAACGTTCATAATAAATTCCCAAATTTGTTTACAAAAATGAATGTATACAAACCTGTCCGCGCATAACCTAACGAAATAAATTACATACATACTATTTAGTAAACTATAAACTAATCTGATGTACAATAAACTGACCCATCGGAACCTAACAAAATGAAGGGATTCAATATTTATTTCTTAAAATATGTTTTGCAATTAAATGCAAATGTTGGTCAATCACACACATATGTCCTGCCGTCTGGTGGATTTAATTTTATAACCGTTCACGTATGCCAACTTCAATTCTAATACAGGACTTCGAAAATAAATTGAGAGGAGGAAAAGTCATAATTTATGTACATAGATAAACTATTAAAATTCGTTATAAAAAAGTTTTAAGTATCGTCTCTGTCATTCCAATCTCCGTGTAATCTCTCCTCATGCTGCTATTGTATAGCTGGCTTAACTTGGCAGAGAGAGATGGAGATACAAGGGTATAGATCGTTGATCGCTTTAGTCCAAATACAAAAGAAAGAACCCACCCTGTTGTCAGTTTTTCTCTTCCCCCTTGTCCCTATTAACATCTGGTGAAGAAACATTGACAACACTGGTGCGAGTGAGAGAGGTGAGCACAGTTGTCTCATTCTACAAATTTCTCGTAAAGTTAAACCAGAGAGGTTATAAATACATCATCAATCCACGTAATTTTGGCCGTCCTCAACTTATTTTACCAAGAGACACCCATTCTAGTATTCTTCTTACTAATAAACTGTCTTCTGTAAATTTTTTACATGACCTTACTATTTTAATTGTTAGTTTTACTTATGAAGTCCACAATTGAAGTTTGACATCCATCTTTTGTTTAATTACACTCTTTCTTATTTTATCTCTCTGTAGAAATTCCAGCTGAACTCCTCCAAAAATCAATTGTCGCACAATTTAGTTTACTTACTGTTCTAGATTTTTAATTCCCATATTTCTGCACCATATGTCATTGTACTCCCGCCTTATTTTGCATTAAATTGTTTATATATATATATATACACATATATACATACACACACATATGAGAAGGCAATATCGTTGCTATAGGGGCCTATATGTATATACATAGCAACGATCTTGCATTATCATTTTTTTTTCTTCAGAACCAACTCGGGATGTAACAACCAATTAATAAATAAGGTCGAGTGTGCTAAGAAGCAAAATCGGACCATTAAAAATAGGAGTTAACCCGAATTGAAAATTGTAAACTCACTGTAGCTGCCGATATTTTAGATTTTTTTGCAGCGAAACCCAGAATTTGCTATTGAAATATGACAAGAAAGGTATTCGCAGGAAATCAGCCAAATTCGACTATTCAAAATGGGGCCTTTAAATTGAAAATAGTTTTAGCAGCGAAGTTGTTGTTGAGTATATACAGGCTGTAAATGGATTATACCGAATAAATTTAATTGCTTACAGAGGGGTATTACAAAAGTAATTTGAAATAGGGAACCAATGGTCTAGGAGGGAAATTGGGCTAGTTATAGGGAATCAAAGTAATCGACAATTAATACAGATAAATCAATAGGAGAGCAAAGTAGATATGAAAATTATACTGGGAAATCTTCAGATCTTGGTAATAATTCCGAGATCCTGATTACTAATAATTCATCAATAACGTTTATGAAATATTGGGTTATCAAATTCCTTGAAATTTCGAACTTATCAGATGATTGCACGCCACTGCACTGCACTGTTAAAGTAGCATCGATACAATGAGAGCCTTAGAGTGAAACATACAGAATCGATGTAGTTAAAGTGTGGCTTAATGGTCTAAGGGATTTGAGTTCGAACACTGATGGTTCAAATCACGGCAGGCCACCTTTCTTTTCTTTATTTTTTTTTTCTCTCCTTTCCTTCTTTTTTTTTTCTTTTCCTGCGTATGTACTGTGATATATTGGCACTGAAATTTGTTCAGTATAGGCATGCGCAAAATACCTATTCCCCCATATTGGTTATTAACTTATTACATTAACATCTGATTAGAAATTACTTCAGTATCAGTCGCATTTCATGAAAGCATCATGGAACATCTTTACAGTTATGCTGATCTTTCAACACTTTTAAAATTCATATTAAAGCACTGTTGAGGTTATGTAAAAAGATATTAAATATAAAATTGGTACCTGATAGATCAATCATCAACTAAATTAATAAACTTCATTAAGTAGTTCCAATATGGAGACCTTTCAAAAACAATTGTTTCATCTTCTCTGCATTTACCAGTCGTCCTCGACTAAATTGTTAAACTTCATTAAGTAGTTCCAATATGGAGGCCTTTCATAAACAATGTTTCATCTTCTACATTTTAACTGTGTAAAATGCAGAAGATGAAACATAGTTTTCAATAGTTCTCCATATTGGAACTACTTAATGAAGAACGACTGACCTATCAGGTACCAATTTTATATTCTATAGCTTATGCTGAACTTGCCGAAATGCATCTGATTTATGGTGCAGCTTAAGGTTGTGGTGCAAGGGCTGCTGCCATGTAATAATAATAATAATAATAATAATAATAATAATAATAATAATGTTTTATTTTAGCTGGCAGAGTTACAGCCATAAGGCCTTCTCTTCCACTCAACCAGCGAATAGTAGAATTAACAAAAATTACATACATAATACAATTTTAAAATATTATTAAAATACAGACTAAACAAAATACAATGATGATGTGATTTAATACTAGCTAACAAAAACATAGAATATAATAAAATTAAAATTATATAAAATAAAATAAGTAGCTTCCTAGATGATTATTAAAGGAATGCCTATATAGTTATTATGCAGTTAATGTTTTCAATGTGTCGAACTTAAGATATCAGTTAATTTGGATTTAAATAATGATAGCGATTGACAGTCCCTGACATGACTGGGAAGTGAGTTCCATGCACTAGTCATAGATATTGTGTAAGATTCAGAGTATAGACATGCCCTATGCTGTGGTATCAGAAGTAAAGAAGAATCTTGTGATCTTGTTCCTAAATTGTGATGAGCCGATAAATTTTGAAAAGTGTTGTTAAATAATTTGGTAAATATGTGTGCAGAATTTGGAATAGTAAGGTATGTGAATGTAAAGTTCTTCTGTCATTTGGCATAGCCATGATAAGGCCTGAAATGAAGGAGACACGTGGTCATAACGACAAAGATTGAATATAAATCGAATGCACGTATTATGAGCACGCTGTAGTGTCAGATAGATCAGTTATATGCGGAGCGAACAACCTTAGAGTCTGTTGATAGCCATCTGCGGGAGCATGGGACGTTGAAGGTAAACAGAGTAGACGCTGCACATACGGAAAACTGCACGATCTAGCTGGACAAAATTATTTTCTGAACTTACTACGAATTGTGAAAAAGGTAGCGAAACATATACTATGCGAATCAAAGTTTTAAACTGTATGCTTGTTTTGATTATGCTTGTCAATGGTATCCTCGCTACAGCAAACGAAAGTTATCGCTCAGAACGCCATGTACGCAGAGTCCTTGAAATATAAAATTTACCCCTGGTTATTTCCTCGCAGTATTCGTGTTACTTCGTCGTGTGAGTGACTTTTTCGCATGGATTCTGTAGTATATTTCATGATATACTAATTATTTTAATTGTATTAATTGTTTATTAATTTATGAAGCATTTTAATAAAGTACTGCAAACGTCTATCCTGGTCCATATTTTCCTTCTATGTTAGGATGTTTTCTACACTCATTTAGATTATTATACAAAACAATAGATATCACTATTAATCACTTTCTTAAATTGAGCCATTTCTATACAGGTAGCCTTGTGCACTCATACTAGTAATTCTGAGGACAGTGTGTAAATCACAAAATATGAATAATTTTTACTACTTAAAGACAACCAATTTTTAAATGATCCACTGCCATGTGCTCTCAAGGGATTTATATTATATATCAGAGGAATTTAGAGTAAATAAGTGCCGTTTTGAGATAGAAAAATGTTTGAAACATAAAGTGAGTGCGTTTGCATCAATCCTAATTTCGAAGTAGAAGGCAAGTAGGCAAATAAATGAAACATTACAAAGGAAAACTATCAGTGGTTACACACAGATATAAACCTACATATATTGACAGCATTAAGGAACAACCAGAGAGACCAAGAAAACTTTTAGTGAAAGTTCGGAGAGAACGAAGACAAGGACTGTATCTCCACCATTGTCATACATATATCCAGATAAAATTACTTATGCTACTCAGCAGTGTCTAAGGAAGAGTGGAAAAAGGACATCTGCTGAAATAGTGAAGCTCTCCACAAATATATCACCACGAAGATAAAAAAAGATGAAGAGGCAATAGAGCCGTGCTCTGTTCAGACTTTAAATCCCTATACTTCAGAAGAAGCTATGGCACTTATTGTCGATTTAGGATTATGAAAATATGATTATACTCATATTCAGGTAGCAGCAAAGGCATGAGATGCCAACATACCCACCATATAATATTATATAATTTTACAAGTAAAACAATAGTGATATCCTGATAACAGAGAGCGGAGCTGAGGTTCCTCTAAAAGATATTTCAGATCATACAATGCAGCTATTAGTGCTTGTACAAGATGAGGTATTAGAAAGTATTCCAGATCACTTAAGTGACATGCATATTATTTATAAATGAGTAAAAGTTCTAGTTTCATAAAAATATGTCCAATAGGAGAGCAAATATAAATTTTAAAAAATTCCACCATCCTAAAAGGGTGATATTTTAATCAAACAAAACTAATGAGAGTTTCTATACTTGTAGAAAATGCAGTGGTTAACAAATGTGTGAAGTTTCATGAAAATATGTCTAATAGGAGAGCAATTGAAAATTTTATGAAATTTGACCTTCCTGTGATTATTTTTCAAACAAAAGTAACGAGAGTTTCTGTACATGCAGAAAATACAGTGGTTAACAAATGTTGAATTTTCGTGAAAATATGTCTAATAGGAGAACAATTGTAAATGTTATAAACTATCACACTCCTGTAAGGGGTGGTTTATTCAAACAAAAGTACTGAGAGCTTCTATACGCGGAAAATGCAGTGGCTAACAAATGTGTCAAGTTTCGCGAAATTATGTCTAACAAGAGAGCAATTGTGTATATTATAAAATTTCACCCTCCTGTAAGGGGTGGTTTATTAATCAAACAAATGTAATGAGAGTTTCTATACATGTAGAAAATGCATTGGTTACACAAAAGTGTGAAGTTTCGTGAAATTATGTCTAATAGGAGAGCAATTGTAAATTTTATAAAATTTCACCCTCCTGTAAGGGGTGACTTTTTCAACCAAAGTAATGAGAGTTTTATATCCATGCAGAAAATGTAATGGTTAATAAAATTGTGACGTTTCGTGATAATATGTCTAATAGGAGAGAAATTGTATATTTTATAAAATTCCACCCTCCTACAAGGGATATTTTTTTTCAAACAAAAGTAATGTGAGTTTCTATACGTATATAAAATGCAATGGTTAACCACTGTGTGATGTTTCGTGAAAATATGTCTAATAGGAGCGATGTCATTAATTTTGTCCAGCTAGATCATGCATTTTTCCGTATGTTCGCCGGTGAAAGAATTACGCGCCGTACTGTAGACTTCAAAGAAAATTTTCTTCATAGGGTGGAAGAAGATCATTTTAATAGTACCCGTGCTGTTCCACGTGTAATGGGCACGAACCATGAAAGTGTATGTGAAGCCCTGCAGGAAGACCAGGTCTATCCCTTTCATCTGCAAAAAGTACAAGCCTTACAGCCAGTGGACTTCGCTCAATGGGTGCAATTTTGTAATTGGGCTTTGTTGCAGCCACCGCACTTATTTTCCTCGGTGTATTATTATTACAACCTTTCAAACAATTGTCTGTACAATACGTACGAAGGTAATTTTGTAACTCTATATATTACAATACCGTATTCTGTAAAATAATGAATAAACAATTAAACCAGAAGTGAATCTACATACGTAACTAATATACAGTGCGTATATAATAAAGAGGAAGAAAAGAAAAAAGTGTACAAATACTGTAAGTAGTTTCGAACGTGATGCAACAATGCTACATTTGCGTCGGTAGTAAGACTGCTATAACCACTGAGCTAAATGCGTATACTTGTTGCAAGTTACAGTCTATGTATACTATTATTTCCATTTTAATTTGGAATAATCAGTAGCGTGCCAACCATTTTACAAATTGAATCATAACTTGGACATTTTTATTCGTAGACCATTAGTTCGTTACCTCAAAATGCTTATATAATACTCTTCTATACGTAGTTAAATTTGTGCGGTATAATTATTTTACATCCTGTATATATCTTTATAGGCCTATATTTGTTTCTTCTTCTATGCGTGTTTGTCACTGAACTCCTCCTAAACGACTGACTGGACCCCAATTTTGATTATTTTTTTTTTGTGCGTGTCTGATTGGGTCCCTCGATGCTTTAGATTCACAGTTGAACCCTCCAAAACTATTAGGTGTAGGAGGTCACATGGAGTGAAAGTTCAAAAATCGCTATTGTGGTCGAAGTTTTCGATGTTTCACAATGAAACTCAGTATATCATATTAAAATAAACCGAGGTAGTTATTATCCAAAATGAGCGAAATCTGACTATTAGAAGTGGTTAATTTAAATAACAAAATATGTATAGGCCCTATATATATTTTCCGTAAAGTAATAAAACCAAACCGTAAAATTAATTTCTAAGGAATTCGTTTAGTTTAATCATATCTGCGTGACGGACTTCTTATCGAATGTATTACACTGATGTAGTTTTCAGAACCTCAGTGAGATACCAATGTAGTGTGAACTGTGCTCGAAAATATGTTTGATGCTGTTGTCTTAACAAATGAGAGGACAAAGTGTCACATATAATCTGTACTCTTCCACTATGAAAACACCTTGAAACACTGTAGCTACGTCGTTAAAATTTTAAACAGTGTATTCTACTCTGCGGTATTCAAAATTATATCATCATTCATCACTAGCCGATTCCCAACCCTCTTGTGACCAATCACACTTAGCGACTCGGAAAACTATTGATTTAACACTAATTTGGTATTTTTGACATTCTATTTTCATCGCCTTCTCACCCTCTCATACCGGAGGTGGTTGCACTTAGTCTTAAACCGCAACGGAGTGTCACTAATCAATCTCAGCAATCTATGAATGTAATACCAATATAATTGGTAACGGGAGTATCTCTATTAACCACAGCTGTCTCGAAAACTATGAATTGAATACCAATATAATTGGTAACGGGAGTGTCTCTATTAATCTTAGCGATCCCGAAAACTATGAATGTAATACCAATGTAATTGGTAATAGGAGTGTCTCTATTAATCTCAGCGATCCCGAAAACTGTTACTTTAATACGAATATGATTGGTAACGGGAGAGTGTCTATTAATGTCAGCGATCCAAAAAACTATGAATATAATACCAATATAATTGGTAACGGGAGTGTGTCTATTACTCTCAGCGATCCTAAAAACTATGAATGTAATACCAATATAATTGGTAACGGGAGTGTCTCTATTAATCTCAGGGATTCCAAAAACTGTTAATTTAATATAAATATAATTGGTAACGGGAGTGCCTCCATTAATCTCAGCGATCCCGAAAACTATGAATTTAATACCAATATGATTGGTAATGGGAGTGTCTCTATTAATCTCAGCGATCCCGAAAACTATGAATTTAATACCAATGTAATCGGTAATGGGAGTGTCTCTATTAATCTCAGCGATTCCAAAAACTGTTAATTTAATACCAATATAATTGGTAACGGGAGTGTCTCTATTAACCCCAGCGATCCCGAAAACTGTTAATTTAATACCAATATAATTGGTAACGGGAGTATCTCTATTAATCTCAGCGATACCGAAAACTATGAATTTGACACCAATGCTGGCCGTTCTCTAATACTTTTATATCTCACACCCTTAAACACTACTGAGGGAGCTGTGGTCGAATTTAAGTGCAAACGTCATCGGAACTGTCGTCAACCAGCTTAGCGATCCCGTACGTGTCTTATAGCGACGTTTGAATTGCGCGGGCTGGGCGAGAATCGTGAGTTAGAGGGCCCGAACAAATCGGCCGAAGTGCCTGGAGTGTCTTACCAGACGGTTCTACTGGCATCTCCTTCCTCCTTTCAGGAATGATCGGTGGCGAGAGACTTCTAGGCTTCGAAATATCCCCTAGCTATGTCTAGAAGTGTCCTCGCGCTTATTAAAGAGCGGAGGCTGGACACCGGCCAGTCAATGTTTGACGACTGCGGCAGTCAGTCTCGCGGTAGACAGTGTTGAGTTAACGAAAAATTGTGACGAACTTATTCAGCAGTAACTGTGTAAACAGTTGTGACTATGATAAAAATTAAAAGAAGATTAATTGTGAGTTGTAACTTTAAACAAACGTTTACTTATAATTTTGGAAAAAAATAAAGTGTTAAGTGAAATTTTAAAGAAATTCAATGTGCTTATATACGCCGTAATAATAGTGAAGGAAAATCCAGCCATCTTTGTGACACTATACACTTTTTTCGTTAGTTTTGGCCTTTCATTTTTTACCTCTGCTCATCCCCCTCAATTCCTCTTAAGGTTCAGATGTAGGTTTAAATGACATCCGTACTGGTATCGAAACTGATATCGACCATTTTGTATTTATTTTGCATCACACTCTCTCTCCTCCCCTCCCCCCTCTTTAGAGCGGTGTAAGGATATCTTACTCCCACTCAAATTTTTTCCATTATGTGTGAACCGAATTTGATTC
>JASPKZ010010284.1:600000-815000 GCA_030220185.1 Diploptera punctata | reverse complement strand
ATAATTTAGTTACGCTTATTTCCCCACAGATATCATCGAGTGAAAATCTGATAGCTCATCGCTTTGAAAAACGGTTAGTAGACTATATTAAGATATATATTGGATGAAAAATACCGATTAATATTGCTCAGAGGCTCTAATTTTAGGCGTAAGACCTTTTACGACCCAGAAAATCACCAGACACAGGTCCCACGGCTTCTAGTACCGCGACTATCGGGACCGATATAAGGAACTTAACTCTTAGACGACCGAAACATAAACATTATTTACAATTATTTAATTAATTCTAATGAGTATATGTCTAATGTTAAAAAAAGAGTAGATGAAGATGGCATTATGTAGTTTTTGGTTGACTTATTTTCTTCATATTTGCGATGTGGAGTACCTTAAGAAATAGAGAAAAGTGTCAGTTGACTTGTATTGAATTGAAAAGTAAAATTTGTGTTTGTGTTGGAAAGATTCAGTCGTGAAACTACCAACTTGTCGATCAATTGATTGTTTGTGTGTTTTAAATATTTTATATGGTATCTGGTTATAATAAATTTTCAATTAAAATTTGTTGATAAATCCAATTCATATTTATTCCTAGAGCAGTAAGCTTTTAGTGGATTCTTAATTACTGCATCAGATACTTACTTACTCACTGGCACTATCGAACCCGTAGGTTCATGGCCGCGCGGACATAAGCTCTCCATATATCCCTATCCTGAGCTAATGATTTCCAATCATTCTCTGTATAATCTACTTCCCTCAAATCATAATTAATATTATTCTCCCACCTCATTCTTGGTCTACCAACTGGACGTTTTCGCTCTGGCTTTCCTACAAGAAGCTTCCATGCAAGTCTTTCATTCCCCATACGTGCAACATGTCCTGCCCATCGCAGTCTACGAGACTTAACTGTTCTTATTATATCTGGCTTCCTATAAAGACCATGTAGTTCATTGTTTAGTAGTCTTCTCCATTCACCTGTATGTTCATCTCTCTTTGGTCCAAAAATTTTCCTAAGAACTTTATTCTCAAATACTTGTAATCTCCTTTCCACCCTTGAAGTAAGAGTCCATGTTTCGCACCCATATAATATAACTGGTAGAATAATAGTTTATATATTTTCAGTTTAACGTTTTTTGAAAGGAGTTGGGACATCAAGGGTGGATTTCTGTTCTCAAATTTTGATCAAATTCGCAACTTTTTGGTTTCTAATTACAAATCGAAAAACCTACCCATGACTCGGTCTCGAACGTCGTTCGGGGGATCCGCCATATTTGTTTACGTCATCATACCTGAATGGAAGTGTGTCAATATGGCGGTTACATTTTCGTATTTATCTTCGTTCTTAAGGATAACAAGAAAATGTGCTTCGATATAAGGAAATGAAAGGCGGGAAGAAGATTCGGAAAAAGCGTACTCCATATTTAATAAATGGATGTGGGATTCCATAGAAATCTTGGTATTATTAACCTTGATCGAGATGTGGAATTTCACGTATAAAAATTTCAGGTAAGTTTCTCAAAATTTCTTAAATGTTTTGAATAGTGACCTATAAATTAACCAGTATAGTTAAAAATAATGTAATGTTTTCTGCATTTATAAATTAACCAGTATAGTTAAAACTAATGTAATGTTTTCTGCATTGAATAAAATATTGCATTACTTTTATCACTTAGGCCTAAATTTATGCAACTTAATTTTGAGATCAATTTATTTAAAGTTATAACTATTTTCAATGATTATTTTAGCCTATAGTATAGTCTTGTTGCTAACTTGAATTCTTTAATGTGAAATTGGATAATGTAGTTAATATTATGGCATTTTTATGTTTTAGGTTATGAGCAACGAGAGCTGTTTGGTTATGCAAGGACAACAAAAATCTGCCTTCATGATGCAAGGCCGTGTTATTAGAAAACAGTGGTTGTGATAAGTTCTATGTGTAAAAGTCATATGTGTAAAATATATTTTAAAATTCCATACATTGAGATATTTATTTTGTAAATAATCAGCTCCATTTCAATGAAAAAACTTTGTTGATAAAAAATCTTGAAGAATGACATTAAAATTAAATTCTCGTGTGTGTGATTACATAGAACAGCAAGTATCTGTACCCACATATATTTCAATCTCATGTTCTATATTATAAATAAAACAAAAGAATTACGTAAAGTCTGTTCCATTAGCGTGAGAAGGGAGGAAGCTTCAAAAGGAGAATTTCATATATTGCTTAAGTGCTGAAGTTTCCATTGAGTGCAGTGATAATTTTTTCTAAGTCCCAAGCAGACACCACGCGCATGCGCCAACAGGGTTTTATTCTCAAATTATTTATCACCATTTACAATAAATTTTACATTTTTTTCTAATGATTTCAATATATTTTCCTATGATATTTAACTACATATGTAACATAAAGACGTGATAGCACATTAAATTCAACGAATATACACAATACATGTTCCAGTGCGGCCAACATAGAGTATGTACTTCAGAATTCCACTTTCCATTCTTTCACAGGTTAGAGTGCTTAAATTGCATTAGGTTAGTTTTTAGGTTCATTAAATATTGTGTATATGTCGGCAGCATCGCGTGATTCCATAGTGTAAACAACTTTGCATTTGTTGGCGCATGCGCATGGTGTCTGTCTGGGACTTTGAAAAATTTATCACTGCATTTAATGGAATCCTTTCAAAAAACATAAAGCTGAAAATATATAAAACTATTATTCTACCAGTTATATTATATGGGTGCGAAACATGGACTCTTACTTTAAGGGAGGAAAGGAGTTTACGAGTATTTGAGAATAAAGTTCTTAGGAAAATTTTTGGACCAAAGAGAGATGAACAGACAGGTGAATGGAGAAGACTACATAACAATGAACTACATGGTCTTTATAGGAAGCCAGATATAATAAGAACAGTTAAGTCTCGTAGACTGCGATGGGCAGGACATGTTACGCGTATGGGGAATGATAGACGTGCATGGAAGCTTCTTGTAGGAAATCCAGAGGAAAAACGCCCAGTTGGTAGACCAAGAATGAGGTGGGAGAACAACATTAACTGTGATTTGAGGGAAGTAGATTATACAGGGAATGATTGGAAAGCATTAGCTCAGGATAGGGATGTATGGAGAGCGTATGTCCGCGCGGCCATGAACCTTCGGGTTCGATAGTACCAGTGAGTAAGTAAGAGTAAGCATTTAATGGAAACTTTATCCTTATTTAAGTGTTGTCAACCTAGGATTTCACTCAATCTGAATTGTTCAAATGAACAAAAATTCAGTTTGGTGAAACTTAGGTAAAGTTACGTCTAATATCTCAGCTTTAGTCTCTTCAATATTAAGGTGAGTTATTTTTTATCAAGAAATATTAAAACTTGACCCAGGTAATTTTGACCTAACAACCTATTCTAGACGAAAGGTACAAATATAAAGTTAGAGCATGTTACTTCTGTTAGATTTTTTAAATTTTAATATCGATGTGTTTAAATGTGAAATGAAACTCAAACATAATTTCGTACATATATTAAATAATTTCTATAGTTTAATAATATTGACATCAGGAATCAATTTAAAAATGGCACATTGGAAACCATTTGTTCTTAATATAGCCATGGTTACATTTATGATTATAATTGGATTTATATTAATCCACATATCAGAAAAAGATGGATTAACATGTTTTTAAATGAAATAATATGCAAATTTGATTAATGAATATCTTAAAATTGATTACATTATTCTAGTGGCATACAAATTTGAGAACAGAAATCCACCCATTGTCACAAGCGACATGAAGTTTTAATAAATCTTGGAAATCACCTTTTTTCAAATATCAGCCAAACTAATAATATTAAAAAAAAAGGTTAGGATGAGTAATTTACAGTTTACAAAAATAAACTGAAAAATCAAGGATAAGATAATGTTCAGCCAATTTATTACATTAGAAGTATAATGTTTTTTGCTATATTTGCCATACAGAACATAATTAATACCTTATAATAATAAATTAGACAAAAGGAGAAATATAATGTTAGTGCAAATTATTTTAGTTTATTATCTTTTTAAATTTAAGACCAATGTGGACAATCATCAAGCAGTATTGGGTGGAGGGGGAAATTGCACAATAACTCAACTAATGATTTTTCTGAGTTTCACAGAATAGCAGTATGCATGCGAAAGCATTTATGGAATTCTCGCCAGATGAAACCACATGTCTATAAAATTGGTATGACCAACCTTCCGTACATGTTTATAAGAAATGGATGTACACTACCATACTCCTTCACAACCGAACAAAATAAATTACATGCCTATTATTTAATAAACTAATCTGGTGTACACTAACTTGTCCCATTGCAACCTAACAAAATGAAGCGAGTGAACATTCATATATTTTGGAATTAATTGCAAAGTTGGTCATACTGATTTCTTAAGTATTTCATTGCAATAAAAATTTATCATGCTACATGGAGACTGGTACTGAATAACGACCAAATTTACATAAGAAATAGCTTTGGAATCAAAATGAGATGGCCAAAAAGTTGATGGTAGGGACAAGACAACAAGGAAGGATTCTGAAGAAAAAAATGAATCAGAAACTTACCTTACCTCCAAAAGTATGATCCTGTGCCCTTAATATATTTTGAAAACATCATTCCCATTCTTAACCCTATGCATGCTAAAGGTAATGTGTTTGTATAGAAGGTTTGTATATCTTTCTAAAATCAACAAACAAAAATTTATAAGGAAATGTCATGGTTTGTTGACGAGGGAAACAGATTGAAACTTTATCACTCTAAAGGACACTTGAGGTTGTGTTTGAATTAAAACTTACTAAGTCATTCAATAATTAATGCACGTAATTTTAGTTCTCGATTGCCTTTCATTGGAAATGAATGAAACTTTACAGAATATATCTTCAATCCTTCATTTATAACATCATGAAGTTTCATTGTTTTCCGACAAATGATTGCAATGTACTTTAATTTTAAAATGGTGACTGCTTACAAAACATGTACATATCAGAGAGACATGATTGAATTTCTTTCTGCAGAACAGCACACCATTTCAAACATTCACAGACATTTACGAAATACCTATGACAATCAAGCAATGGATAGGAGTACTGTCGGTTGTTGGGTTGATGTCAGCGGTAGAATGAAGACTGTCAGATCCTCCTGGTCTTCAATCACAGATCTATGCTTTTGAACGTGTTTCATGAGCAGCTGGCATTTTAAAACTTAAATTCGTCACAACCATCCGTTGGAAAACAATGACATTATAAAGGAATGATTGAATATATATGTTCTGTAAAGTTTGTCATTTCCAATGAAAGATAATGAAGAACTAAAATTATGTGCATTATTTACCGAACGTCCCACATGTAAGCACTTTCATGAAAAAAGCAAAATTAGTGATGAAACATGAACATCTTCAGTGAGGATAAATTTAATGATTTTAACAATATACATTACATGCTTTCATCAACTTTTATTTAATAATATTACATCAATTTAAAGCTGTCATCCATTTTACTGCATCATCACTCTTCATTGGACTTACACACCCTGGAAAACAAATTAATTTTATTAAATTCTGATATTGTCTTATATTAGTTAATTATCATTACTGAGAGAAAAAAAAGTCTCAGATCAATTCACGACCATTAAACATCCCTCAGTTGCATGTTACAATGTCTAGCAAATATTTATTAGGAAGTATTTAGCAGAAACAGCAGTTTAACTTACCCAACAATGCGCATGTCCCAGAGTTTATAGAGTCTGTCACTGATAACCCACCATTGAACCACATATCGATTATCATCCTTGCCTAGTGGATTACCACTGCTCACCACACATCAATTATTATCGATATTGTACTAAAGTTTATACAGCTTTCGCCAGATGGCAGAACGTCGCTGTGAAATTTGAATGACCAATCTTTGCAATAAATCCCCAAACCTATTAAAAAAAATACATTAATATAATTCAAATTCCCAAACGTTTATTAAAAATGGACTAACTTATCTCTTCCTAACATCGATGCAACCAGCAATAACGGTGGAAACAACATTGGAAGGAGAGAGAAAATAACAGACTAAATAATATACACTGTGGAGAAAAGAGCAATCAGCATCACATTATTTTCTAACAGTATCATTCATAATGTTAGTGTTTTGCATATTTAAATAAATACTTAAAAATTGTCAAATAATGTTATAAAAATTGTTTGAAAGTCGTTTAATTTATTAAAAAAATTGGTAAATATAGAAGAAGAACTACAGTTTACAACAAACCGAAAAAATCAAGGGCGAGTTAAATTGCTGTTGAGCCTTAAGCTTATACAGTACATTGTTATTCCGTAGGACTTAGAAAATTTGTAAAATCTTATTGTGATTTCCACCATACATTTTCTGAGTTCTACAGAATAACACTGCGCATGTGCAAATTTTTATAAAGTAGACACTAGATGGAACCACGTAGCTATGAAACTGATAGGATCAACCTTCACAATAAATTAAGTATGTAGTGCAACAGAATTACAAGAATATAGTATGGAAAATCAAGTGGAAATCAAACTAAAGTTTTTTCGATGATCATTAACTAATTGTCAGAAACATTATAAATATGAACATACCTCAAGACGTTAATAACTCCATTCAACTTTCAGCTATGACACAATATTCTTAAAGTCCTTGTTTCTTTTGCCTTTCATTTCAACACAGTACCTAAAAATAGAATTAAACAGTATTATCTACTGATACATTTATTATGAGCATGTATAAAATGAATATAAAATTATAGAATATTCACCTGATATAATTTTATATTAATTTTGAATAAACCTCAACGGAACACATCATGAATCTTATAAATGTATAAAATTAGTCAATCAAAGTCAGTATTACAAACAGTATAAAAATGCCCTTAGCTCTTAAAAAAATGAGTAAAACAGTAAAAAATACTAAATATTATGCTCTGTCAAATATTATTCAAGACTTAAGTGTATCAAAATTAAACTATAAAAAATACAGGTATATTTTGGAAATTATACAGGTTAGCCTCGTATTGAATAGTTAGCCTTAAAAGGTTAGGTTTTAAGTTTATCTTGAACTAAATTTTATAATATATAAAACTAACGTTAAAAACAAAAGTTAATCTTAAAATACAACATGTATACATAAGACCCTCCATGGTATCTATACCTTGTCGTGGTGGAGTGGCCTGCGTGCTTAAATGATCCTGAGAGCTATGCCGGTGGTAGCATTGCTGCCGATAGGGTTACCCATGCCGGACTGGTCGAAGGTGATAAGCCAGACGAAAAAAGTACCTTGGGCGAAGGAGTGACGATCTTTCACCGTAAAAATACAACCGTCAAGAAATGCGGATATGGCTTCAACTGGGGTAAAATTTTCCGGGGTCAAATAGTCCCCCATTCGGTTCTCCGGGCGGGGACTACTTCAGGGAACCCATGCCAAAGGCTCAAACACAGGGACATGTTCCTAGGAACATGGAATGTTAGGACTTTATACAATAGCGGGACACTAGAAATATTAACGGGGAATTAGATAAATCGCCCTTGGATATAGTCGCTTTACAGGAAGTTAGGTAGCCAGGAGAAGGTAGTCAGGAATCAGGAAGTTTTGCATTATACTACGGAGGTGCAGAAAGACCTGCATTTGGAACGGGTTTTTTAGTCAGGAGGAGGATCCTATCCGCAATCCGAGATATTAAGTTTGTTAGTGATAGGGTATCATACATAATTCTAAAGGGTAAACGACATGATTTTATAATTGTAAATGTGCATGCCCCCACAGAAGATAAAGATGGCAATATCAAGGCTGAGTTCTATGAAGAATTAGAATGATTATTTGATAGTCTTTCACAATATCACATGAAAATTATCTTAGGAGATTTCAGTGCAAAAGTGGGGCGGGAAGATATATTCAAACCAACAATAGGCAAATTCAGTCTCCATGAAGATAGTGACGACAACGGGGTTAGATTAGTCACATTTGCCACATCAAAGAATCTCATTGTTAAGAGCACAGCATTTCAGCATAAGGATATTCATAAATACACCTGGACGTCCCCAGATGGAGAAACTCGGAACCAGATAGATCATGTATTAGTGGATAAACGCTGGCACAGTAGCATCATCGATGTTAGATCAGTTAGAGGGACAGACTGCAATTCGGATCATCATCTGGTCAGAGTGAAAATCAGACAACGGCTATCACTTATGAGAGGAACAAATGCTAAAGATGATTCTGTAAAATTTGAATTAAAAAACTTGAAAAATGATGAAATGCGGTACGAATACCAAATCAAAATTGCTAATAGATTTGAAGTATTGGAATCTTCAGATGACAATGTGGCAAACGAAGAAGAAATTGATATAAATAAGAGGAGGACGCTATGAGAGATACTATTAAATTGTCAGCATCAGAAAGCATTGATTGTTTAAAAAAGAGGCAAAACAAAAAATGGTTTGATGATGAATGTGCCGACATTGTAAAGAAAAGAAAGCTAGCAAAAATGAAATGGTCACACGAGCCAAATGACGTAAATTTAGAGCAATTGTGTAGTATTAGACGGGAAACTACCAAGTTACTAAAGAGTAAAAAGAGGGAATATTTGAGAGATAAGATTAATGATTTTGAAATGAATGCAAAAAATAGGAACATTAGAGAATTATATCAGGGAATTAGTATAGAGAGCAAAGGGTTTCAGGCTAGAACAAACATAATTCGGAATGAAAATGGGGATTTGATTGCAGATACCAGGAGTATATTAAATAGATGGAAAATTTACTTTAATCAGCTATTAAATGTACATACAGAACAGGACATTGAGGAGGATAATTTACAGACAGCAGAAATGCTAGTCACAGAGCCAAGAGCATTAGAGGTTGAAATGGCGATTGAAAAATTGAAGATGTAGGCCTATAAAGCATCAGGATCAGATGAGATCCCAGCAGAACTGATAAAATCAGAGGGAGAAAAATTGATGGACAAGATACGCAGGTTGCTTAGCATGATTTGGGAAAAAGAAGCTCTTCCAGATCAATGAAAGAAATCAATTATCGTACCAATTTATAAGAAAGGAGATAAAACTGTTTGCAACAACTACAGGGGCATCTCATTACTTTCAACTTCGTACAAAATTCTAACATATATATTAGTAAGAAGACTTACTCCCTATATTGATGAGATTCTAGGAGATCATCAATGTGCATTGAGAAGAAGAACAGGTCTACAACAAACAGATCACATTTTTAGTATAAGACAGATTTTAGAAGAGAAATGGGAATATAGTGGTACTGTACATCAACTATATATAGACTTCAAAGAAGCATATGATTGAGATTAAGTGGGAAGAAGTTATATAGTATCCTGCTGGAGTTCGGAATTCCTAAAAAGTTAGTTAGACTTATACGAATGTGTCTAAATGGCACAAAGAGTAGGGTGCGTGTAGGCAAACAGTTTTCGGACACTTTTGAAATCCAGAATGGGTTGAAGCAAGGAGATGCATTATCTCCACTACTATTTAATTTTGTACTAGAGCATGCCATTAAATCTTTAGAGAATGAGGAAGGCTTACAACTGAATCGAATTAATAAACTGTTAGTTTATGCTGATGTTGTAGTATTGTTGGCTGATTGTGAGGAGATACTAAAGGACAATACGCAACACACTATTAAGTAAATCTAAGAACTTAGAACTGGAAGTAAATATCAATAAAACTAAATATATGATCACACGTAGAAATACATTATATAATGGAAATGGACAGCTAAAGACAAATGAGGGAAATTTTGAGGAGGGAGTGGCTGAATTCAAATACCTAGGAACAATAATCACAAATAGGATTGAGAAGCACAAAGAAATTAAACATAGGCTTCAATTCTGGAAATGCGTGCTCTTATGCATTGCAGAGACTCTTGATGTCCCAATTCCTTTCAAAAAACGTTAAACTGGAAATATATAAAACTATTATTCTACCAGTTATACTATATGGGTGCAAAAAGTGGACTCTTACTTTAAGGGAGGAAAGGAGATTACAAGTATTTGAGAATAAAGTACTTAGGAAAATTTCTGGACCTATGAGAGATGAACAGACAGGTGAATGGAGAAGACTACATAACAATGAACTACATGGTCTTTATAGGAAGCCAGATATAATAAGAACAGTTAAGTCTCGTAGACTGCGATGGGCAGGACATGTTGCACGTATGGGGAATGAAATACTTGCATGGAAGCTTCTTGTAGGGAAGCCAGAGGGAAAAACGCTCATTTGGTAGACCAAGAATTAGATGGGAGAATAACATTACCTATGGTTTGAGGGAAGTAGATTATTCAGGAAATGATTGGAAAGCATTAGCTCAGGATAGGGATGTATGGAGAGATTATGTACGTTCGGCCATGAACCTACGGGTTCGATAGTGCCAGTGAGTAAGTAAGTATACAAAAGAACATAACCTATATAATATATTATTTTCAATTACATTTAATTCTTTATAAAATATAGACGTTATATATTTTTTATTTGTACGTTGAGGTACTACTATATTATGAGATTCAAAATGAGCATTTTCATAATTGTATGTAAAGTATATTCTTACCTTTCTTTTTCTTGTCACTAAATTCATTTTAATAAAAAATTCGCTTAAGTCGGCTATGGTTAGTTCAATTTCTTGTCGCTAGTCGGCTCTTGCATCGAAAAAACAAAATATAATCGTTTTTACCGCGTTGTCATATGTTATTTTAAACGTACCTATTCCCGCCTGTATGTCGTCATATCGGTGTATGACGTCACTATCGGCGAAAAATTACTTGAGTACAGAACCCACTGCGCGACCGATATACGGTTTTCAGGTACGTGCCAACGTCGTTTTTTTCTAAAAAAGTTAGAAATCCACCCCAAGAGTCTCTGTAATGCATAATAGCATGCATTTGCAGAATTGAGCTTATGTTTAATTTCTTTATGCATCTCATTCCTATTTGTGATTATTGTTCCTAGGTATTTGAATTCAGCCACTTCCTCAATATTTCCCTCATTTGTCATTAGTTGTCCATTTCCATTATACAATGTATTTCTACGTGTGACCATATATGTTGTTTTATTGATATTTACTTCCAGTGCTAATTTCTTAGTGTTACTCAATAGTATGTGCGTGTTGTCCTTTAGTATCTCCTCGCTATCTGCCAATAATACTACATCATCAGCATAAACTAACAGCTTATTAATACCATTGAGTTGTAAGCCTTCCTCATTCTCTAAAGATTTAATGGCATGCTCTAGTACAAAATTAAATAGTAGAGGAGATAGTGCATCTCCTTGCTTTAACCTATTCTGGATTTCTAAAGTGTCCGAAAACTGTTTGCCTACACGCACCCTACTCGTTGTGCCATTTAGACACATTCGTATAAGTCTAATTAACTTTTTAGGAATTCCGAACTCCAGCAGGATACTATATAACTTCTCCCTCTTAATTGAATCATATGCCTTTTTGAAGTCTACATATAGTTGATGTACAGTACCATTATATTCCCATTTCTTTTCTAAAATCTGTCTTATACTAAAAATCTGATCTGTTGTAGACCTGTTTCTTCTAAATGCACAGTGATGATCTCCTAGAATGTCATCAATATAGGGAGTAAGTCTGCTTACTAATAAATTTGTTAGAATTTTGTACGAAGTTGAAAGTAATGAGATGCGCCTGTAGTTGTTGCAATCAGTTTTATCTCCTTTCTTATAAATTGGTACGATAATTGATTCCCTCCATTCATCTGGAAGAGCTTCTTTTTCCCAAAACATACTAAGTAACCAGCGTATCTTGTCCATCAATTTTTCACCCCCTGATTTTATCAGTTCTGCTGGGATCTCATCTGAACCTGATGCTTTATACATCTTCAATTTTTCAATCGCCATTTCAACCTCTAATGCACTTGGTTCTGCGACTAGCATTTCTGCTGTCTGTAAATTATCCTCCTCAACGTCCTTTTCTGTATGAATTACTGCATCAATGGTGCATAAATATTATTCATATTATAGATACTATTATTTTTCCATTCTAAAGATTAGAAATAATGCAGAACTGGAAGCAATAAAAGTATGCAGGTTGTATGTAAAATATCTTATGGTAAATAGTCCTACATATAAATTTCTGATACATTTTGGGTTACAAATATATGGCTTTCTCAGAAGGAAAATTATATAGAAATGTATAGGTAATTTACATTATAGTGACGATTACTTATTAGTCTGATTTTCACACGGTACATTTCAGACGTGACATGAAATAATTTTTTAGGGGTAAAATTTGTCTGTTTATGAACAAAGAAATTTAAATAGAATGAAATAAATATTCTTATTAATATTTAGCAAGAATAATTGGCAACATTGCAAGAGGCAATGAAAAAAACTAAAGGAAAAGTAGTTTGATTTCATGTCCTGTGTGTACTTGGTGAAAATCGGGCCAATACTCAGAAGTTCAATTTTCATATCATGAAGGGGCATTTGAATCACGAACTTTGGTTTTTCCGAACCGTAATGCCTCTTGTTTTGCTTATTTACTGCACAAATAACACCATGCAAGAAAACAACGACAGGCGTATAACACGAGATGGTAGCAATGATTTATGGAGTTATGGGGAAGTACTTTGGCGGAGTTGAATCATGAAAGGAACTCTGAATCTGGCGCCGTTTTCTGTAGTAAATGAGAAATCCCCGGATATAAAAATATTGGAAAAAACTGCAGTTAAACTAGCGTGAAATATTTTCGAAGTCCTATAGAACAACAATGCGCATGTGTCAGAGTTTATAGAGCCAGCGATAACCCACAATCGAACCACATACCGATTATCATCCTCGATTAAATAAATAAATATTTAATGTGTCAGAGTTTATAGAGCCAGCGATAACCCACAATCGAACCACATACCGATTATCATCCTCGATTACTAAAGTTTAAATGATTATCTGACAAGAATAACTTTGAAACCACAAAATTTTAACATATTTGAGAATCACATATCTTTACAAACTGAACGTTTGATTTGAAATATCTTCCATATTTTGTGGTTTCAAAGTTATTCTTGTCAGATAATCATGTAAACTTTATTTTGTTAGCATCTGTATTTAAAAGCTGGCTTCTTGAATTTTCAAGGAATGTTGCAAACACGTTGTGTTGTATACTAAGTCTTATCCTCATTATGGATTACACATTTGTTTATTCGGTATATTAAATAGTTAAAATATCGCCAGATCTTACATCATCTTTAAATTCCCTTTGTATATAAGTGATTTTGTGAATAAAACACTATCAACAAATCATAAAGTAATTTTGTAATGCCTGCCAGAAAACGTTTGCACCATTTCTATAAAAATTGTAAGCCATATTTTGAAAATCTTAGTCCTTAGGTCTATGTATGTACACATTTAGTCATATTATATTACATATCCTACTGCTCTTCATCAGTTACCTCACCCAAAAGTTTTTAAAGAAAATATATATAATTTCATAATTTAAAAGTAATTTAATTCTGTAAATGTTCTTACAACATGGTTAATACTTAATTTAGGTACATTACAGCAAGTATGAAAAACAAAGTTCTCGACCAAGCAAGTATTTCGTTGAAGTTTACAGAACGTGAAGGATTCGAAGTTAATTTTAAAATTATTTAACGTAAACTTAAGTATGAAGTAACAAAACTTAGGCCTACGCACTTAGTTTGGGGAAAAATTTTGTAATTCCTTTGCCGTTAAGTGGCGCTGATAAAACTAACACCGTAATGCATATAGCATAAGTTATTGCTGTGCTATTATTTTAATTATTCAGCTAAGGTTACACTGAGCAACAAACGTGTTTTTTTTTGTCTCAGAAAAAAAAACACATGTGATTCTGATAGTATTCTTTCTCCTGAATTCAAATATGATATCGGTTTTCGCCATCACTCAAGGTTTTCGAAAGACAGGAATTTATAATTTCAAACACTTTAATATTTTCTACATTCGTAACTACACAATATTCGAACATTCGGACTCACCTAGAAAGTAAGAAATGGCGATTTTCTGCTATATTTCGCCTGAGAAGCATCCCTCTTGATGGTCCAACAATAATCGGCCAGCATATTAGGATTTCATTTGCCTTGATATATCTTTTCCATAGCTGAAATCATGAAAGTGTTCCCGTGCTTATCGCTCAATGGACAAATGGACGAAAAAACGTTAATTAGAAAAGAATTATTTAAATCCATTAATTGAAATTGAAATAAAAAAACTGTGGGCGATGGAGAAATTCCGAATACATATTTGAAAACACGATAAAAAAAACTGCATTAAGTACAACTACTGGTACTCATGAGACAAAAATTATGTTGACCAGTGTTATTAGCGTCGCAGTTCAAAACTGGCCTCTTTTTTTTCAGACCTGAGATTCTGTTACATGTTAATGCTTGACACGGGCCTCGTGGGCTTATCTCCCTTCCGAAGGAATACATAGTCAGAATTTTCAGGTTTTGTAAAATCCATGAATGTATCTGGGAACCCAAGAATCAAAAGCTAGTAGAGTAACCTTCAGTTCACGTGGTCCATCTTTGTGCGTTATTAGTACAGCTGCGGCTGTTTATTGATGAGAAATTCCATACAAAATGTTAAATTTATATTGAAAGTTTTCTGAAGGAATGACAAATTGAAGATCGTAACGCCTCGAGAAAGTTTCGCCTTTCGAAGTTGGAGGAACTTGATATGTTTATCGTGCAATAAATTTCTCGTCTCTCACATAAAATTTCCCGCGTGACTCATGCATATTAAACTAAACTCTAGAGAGATTTGTGTGAATATTGCATTCCTTCATCTTGCAAGGCGGGAAGGACAGTATAGAATAGCATACTGCATTCTCTTTTGTCTGAAATATGAATGCGCACTTTGAGGCCCCAGCGGGGCGCAAGAAACTGGGGGTGTGGTTCCTACGAATTATTGAAACGTGGTTTTAATTAAAGTGCTGCCATCTGGTGAGAATAATGTCCACCACAAGGACCTCGGGGACAGCCAAGTGGTGATGATAAAGCCAGCTCCATGTTTTATAAATTAATCCTCTACTACACGATACACTCATGAGAAAATTGTTATACAATGTTAAATGTTTCACAAAAAGGGAGATGAATGGTCGCCTGAGGCCATGGTGAGGGATGTCTAGATGCTAGGGGTTTCGTTTTCCTGTAGTGTTAAGAACGGTAGAACGTCAATTTTGTCTCCATGGCGACGCGCCGGGAGTTGTTGTGGCTTACGCTGTGTGCATGGGAATTAAGCGCCGTCCAGTTGGCAGTCGTGGCACGCTCGTCGCTATGGTGACCTGAAACACGATAATGAAACCGATTACCCAACTTTAAATATGTTATTTACCTCTCGGTGCGTCCAAAGTGTAACATAAAGAAGTTCAAGCTATCTGATTGTGGTTTAAATATCTCTTTTGTTTTATGAAGTATTATTTTAACAGCCAGAAAACTTTTCCCACTTTATTTTGTTAGGCCTATATGGGTGATTTTCCGACTTAAGTTTCTGCAGATTCACAACGCATGATATATAGCCTACATCAGTCTTATAATATATTAAGCGCAATTATGCAAAGTGACTCTGCCACCGTTGTAATTGGCAATTAACTCGCTCCTCGATGACGCCATATTGACCTGTTTGTTTGGAAGTTGATCCGCGGTATAGTGTACCATGTGGGACGATGACTTTTGTCACGCTTTGCAGCTGACGGTTCCAATTAATTTGTGAAATGGAGCAGAAAATTGGATGTTTGTTTTGGAGTCTTGCCGTGAATCCCACTTCTGCAAGCATTTTGGGTGGGTGGGGACTTCTCGCGTGACCAGTGCATTGGAATCGGCTGTCCGCCATTAATTCGGCTGTGGTCGTTAAAGTTCATCCATCAACCCCGCCCTAGGATTGCGGTAATACCAACACACTATACTGCACGATCCTACCCCGTGAATGCAATTCTTCTAGAAAGTTGTAATGGCGTTGACAAAGGGATTAGTGAACCCTATATTAGAAGTAATACTGATGCTGCACACGGCGGTCACACGCTATCCTAACCAACTTCCTTTACAGTTTTGGCTCTTGAGATAACAGACTATGCCCACCTTTTTTAACAGCAGCTCAAATTCAAAAGTGTATGTACAGTAAATAGCAATAGTTCAAGAACTCATTAGATTAAAATATGTCTGTATATATTTTTCTTAGGAATCATATAGGCCTAATGTGTGCATTCTAATGTTACCGACTACGCATGTGCTGGGCATGTATGTTGTCTATTTTCTATTTACGCACCACTTTGGAGATGACTTCACGTAAATAATATATTATTGCATTGTGTACTGAGAAGGGCGTAGGATGATAGAATGTGTATATATATATATATATATATATATATATATATAAATAATATGTGAAGTTTGTTACGAGAGGGATGATGATGAAGGGAAGGGAGATGGTGTCTACACTGTCGAAAAGCACCAAAAGGTGTTCTAGGCTTAACGTCCCCATCCGACGTAGAAATCGCTATCAACAATACTATATGTTTCTCAACTTATACTGCTACATTCAGTATAATTTTCAAATTAATGTAGGAATCTGGTATTCAATCTTACGTTTAGAAATGGTACACCACAACCTATCTTGACCAATAGATTAAATATATACAATTAAATTAATTCATTTTACAAATCAAGATTTTAACACCGCCGAGTATGCCTGCTAATCAGGAAGGAGGCATGCTACCACCTGAACCAGCATGGCGGGCTATCGTGAATATTTAAAGGTAGTTTAGGCTCCGATATAGTATATATATATATATATATATATATATATATATATATATATATATGTTATAATTAAATCTTTAACATTGAGCAATGCAAGCTTAATATGGTATGATAAGAAAAATAAATGCCTGGACGGGATTCGAACCCGGATCTCTGAGTCTGTACCTCAGCGTGATATCCATTACACTACCAGGCGAATCCAATTCAAACACTTATTTTTCCTATATATGTATTATACTCTCCATTATTACTAGATGTCGCGAGAACACTGTCTTCACTGCCATCTAGTAGCTGACTATATCAAGTAAGCAAATTAAAGAGAATATTTATTTATATATAAATATTCTCTTTAATTTGCTTACTTGATATAGTCAGCTACTAGATGGCAGTGAAGACAGTGTTCTCGCGACATCTAGTAATAATGGAGAGTATAATACATATATAGGAAAAATAAGTGTTTGAATTGGATTCGCCTGGTAGTGTAATGGATATCACGCTGAGGTACAGACTCAGAGATCCGGGTTCGAATCCCGTCCAGGCATTTATTTTTCTTATCATACCATATATATATATCTCATTTTATAAACAAAATTTTATTTGGATTTTTTCTAACAAGAAATTAAACTATTCTTCAAAGTAGAGGACATCTGATTCTATGACCTTGAGCCAACTTTCTCGGAGATTTATTATCCCTCGAAGGTACCTTTGCCTAGTTTTAGATCCGAAGAATTCGCTGAAACCCAATTTCAATTGTTACAATTTTTTCGAAATTTTGACGCACGAAATGGGCCATGGATCGAAGCAGATAGTGATCTGAAGGCGTAAGATCAGGGCTATATGCTGGGTGTGGTAGTAATTCCTGCAATTTTGTCATGGTTGTTCGTGTAGTAGGGATCCGGTCGGGTTTGTACCACCGCCCTCAAAATTTCATGAACTCGTTCCAGTTGTTTACAATAAAGATCCGCATCGACTGCACGCCCGTTTGGAACAAGCACGCAGTGAATCACACCTTCATAATTCCATCAGACGCATTAAAAACCGACGTTACTTGTGAGACAACCAAATACATTTGTGATAATGCCCTTGAGACACGATGAATTTTTACTCTAATTTTCATTGGTAAGAACTTGTAATTATGGTTTTAATGTATTTGTGGACAATAAATTATCCAGCTTCTTCATACATTATTTTTGCAGCATTCATTATTTTTCATGAGAAAAACAATCCCAGATTTGTTTGCAGTCCACACATCATTCCATAATATTAAGACCATGGTTTTTAAAAATGAAAACTATAACTGGGGAACCAAACATAATTTCTTAGATATCTAATCACACATTCAGAATACAAATTATGCATGATCGGTAAACCCTAACAAAATTAAGGAAGCTAAATCTGCCTTCGCAGAATTAAACTAGTTATGGATATCTGGACAAAGATGACTTAAATTGCGGATCCACATGTTTAACACGTTAGATTAATTAGAGGGGCAAACTGTAATTCGGATCATCATCTGGTCAGGGTGAAAATGAGATTGCGATTATCGCTTATGAGATGAACAAACGCTAAGGATGATTCTGAAAAATTTGAATTAAAAAAACATCAGAAATGATTAATTGTGGCAAGAATACCAGACAAAAATAGCTAATACATTTGAAATACTGGAATCGTCACATGAGAATGTGGCAACTGAAGAAGAAACTGATATAAACATAATTTTTAAAACAAGCAAAGGAAAAAATGGTTTTACGAGGAATGTGGCAACAATATAAAGAAAAGAGAGCTAGCAAAAATGAATTGATTATACGAGTCAAATGAAGTAAATTTAGAACAATTGGGCAGCATTAGACGGGAAACCACTAGGTTATTAAAGCGTAAGAAGAGGGAACATTTGAGAGAGAAGATAATGATATTGAAATGAATGCAAAAATAGGGTCATCAGAGGGAATTAGTATAGGCCTAGAGAGAAAAGGGCTATAGACTAGAAGAAACCTAATTAGGAATGAAAATGCGGATATGATTTGACATTCTTGGAGTGTGGTAAATATATATATAAGTTACTTAACTCAGCTATTAATGTGCATGCAGGAGAGGATATTAAAGAGAATGATTTACAGACAGCAGAAGTGTTAATCAGAGAAAAAAGTACATTAGAGGTTCAAATGGCGATAGAAAAATTGAAGATGTATAAAGCATCAGGTTAAGATGGGATCCCAGTAGAACTGAAAAAATCAGGAGGAGAAAATTTGATGAAAAACATACGTTGGCTGCTTAGTATCATTCAGGATAGGGAGGTTTTAAGAAAGCTACCCTCACTAAAACACAAACTAATAAAATCAAACTAACAATGAATATTATAAATAATTCCAATACTATCTGTAATACAATGAATGCAAAGAATCAATTACCATACCGACTATAAGAAAGGTGATAAAACTGATTACAATAACTACAGGGGTATCTCATTACTGTCAACTTCGTACAAAATTCTAATAAATGTGTTAGTAAGCAGACTTACTCCCTATATTGGTGGATAATAGATAATCAAAAATTGTAATTTAGAATATTTAAATAACTATTGTAAAACTGCATACATTTAAAATTTCCCCACGTTGTTTAAAATTGTGATTTTATCCTTTATCATCTTGATACCCGATTTTTCGTACTCAACCCACTATATACTTATAAGCCTACTAGTTATTACATAATTTGTTCTATTGACCACTAAACATAGAAAATCGTACTCTCTTGTCATCTCAGCATTCAAAACTGGAGAAAAGGTATCTAGTGGGTAGAGGAAACTCATTAAGACTATTTCGTACATACTTCATAGAAATGCATGTTTTCGCATTTTATGTAGAATTTCACATTTCGTCCTGAATTCAGACAACACCATAATATACTCAAGTGAGTTTTAAACAATAAAATTATCTGTTATGGTAACATTTGGGCACATTTAAAATGTATTGCGATTACGAAAAACAATTATCTCCAATGACGTGATAATCTGGCCTAAAACGCATTATTACCGACGATGTACACGTGTTTGGACTAAACTAGGTCTAGTAGTAATTTCTATCGCCCGTCCGAGGAGCATTGGGCTTCCATGAAATATATTTCTTGCTAGCATCTTAACTTCACTAGAGTTCTTCCCCTATTGCTCAACTTGCCTTCTCACAATGATTTTTTTTCTTTTTTACAAATGCCACCAGGTTACCTTTATGATATTTCTGGTTTTCTCCCCTGGATTGGCGGAATTGTAACCCTCTTCTTAAGCCTGTGTTAAGTTATACGTATGAAATGATAGGTGACGAATGAAAATGAAGTATTAGGAGAGATCTTAAACATATTGGCTGAAGCGAGACGAGAAACGTGATTGGCTAATTTTGGAAGCGAACTCTTTTTTTTTTTTAATTCAAAATATTTATTTTATGCGTTATATTTTTTTACAAAACACTAATAAACATTATAAAATCAAATAATGTGGCACGCTTTGTCAGCTATAGCAACCTATTAATTTAAGAAGCTTTATATATTTATGTTATCTAACCGAATAACAAAAATTGAATGATTCCGAACGTGTAGTCCTACATCCATCCACATCCACAGTAATTCTGCCCGAGGGCGGGTCTTTCACTGCAATCATAGCATTTTCATGCTAAGCTTTGCCGCTTTACTAAGGAATTATAGGTGTGGTAGCTTCCCGTTGCTTCCCACACCGGTGAAGGATGGTGATGATAAGGATGATGATGATGGCCGGATGATTTTCGGGGACCGTTGGGCCCTAAGCTTCCTGACATTTGTCTTACACAGGTGAGGGAAATCCCTGAAAAAAAAACCTCACTCAGGAAGCTTGTCCCGATCGGGGATCGAACCCGGGCCCGCTGCGTGACAAGGCAGCATGTTACCTCGAGACCACAGCGGTGGACATAGTAGTTATGAAAACCAAGAGTTGAAGTTACTTAATTTCGGATCTGAGTTTATTCAAAAGCGCTATTAATGTTTTTCAAGTTTTAGTTAGTGTCACTGATAAATGTGATTTGCCAACTCAATGAAAATGATTGTGAATGATTAATTTATAATACACACAAGAGACCACTAGAAAAATGACCTCGTACAATAAGGTAGGCGAACTCAAGATTTACCGGATCTAACGAAAACACCAAAATTTACAAGACATTTTACCTGTTCGATATTTGAGAAATATGTATGATTATCTGGTAGTAAACAATTTAATTCATTATTTTGTTGGAAATATTCATTATTCGACCAAGAGAGTAATACTAGTTGGACGAAACCAGGTACGTTCATTTTGGGAGTTTAACAAAAGTAGCAGTTTCCCACGATGGTCATATTACAGTACATATTAGAGAAACTTATATATTGGCTTTCTTTGGCAGAATTATTGAATTGTACATACATGTGTATGGAATTTCTTCAAATGTTTAATATTTATATACATACTGGTATGATGAGTTTCTAGAAACATATTTATAATAATAAATGTCATCTGCTGTTTATAAACAGAACATTTCGCAATAATATCAGTCCTGTTGGACTAGTGGTTACCATGCTCGACTCTGGTTCCAAGATCGGTGGGTTCAAACTTGACCGAGGTCGTTGGATGTTTCAAGGCATATAAATTCTGAGAATGTAAAATAAAGCCGTGGACCCTGTATCGTAGAATTACGGCATGAAAATAACCTCAAGCCTGAAGACAGTGGCATCTGAACAAAATTTGTTGGCCCTTTCGCTTCCACATTTTAATTGCGATGCTAATGCTTGTAATGATCTTAGATGATAAAGTGTGTTGTTAAATAAAATAATAGTATACCATTTTGCAATACAAGTTGTTATGAAGTGTAATAGACCTATACATTTTCATTGTACAGTTGGGGTAACTGCTGTGATGACCGCACGCCACTGCAATTAGTCTGTTTCTTAGTGTTATTAATATAATGCGTGTGATTGTTTATTTACTGTACTATATTCATCAATCGTAACTTTGTAATTTACTTCTTAAAGGAACACTGAAATTCGGGATGTTTGTTGCTAGCTGTTTGTCTCGCTAATCACGCTGGTATTCAAAATTAAATAAGTTGTCGGCTGCATGATTGACGGTCAATTGGATTCAATTAGCGGTGTCTTTTGAGATGAACTTTTAACAATACCACAAACATTATTAGCAGAGAAAAAGGAAGCCATCCTCAACGTCATTAGCGAGGCAATAAATAGCCTACCTCGTGCAGTAACATGGTTCTAATAGACAAGATAATTCTGATATCATCTATTTAAGTTATACTGGTACAAACGTAGAATGGCCCAGTCCAAGTACAATTTTAAATTACCGACTTTTCGAATTACGATTCATCTTCAGCGATAGTCAAAGCATTTTTAAATGTATAGACTCAGTGACTAAGGTATGTGTGTCAATCTAACTTGAAAATGACCACCATATATATAATGTTATAATTAAATGTTTAACATTGAGCAATGCAAGCTTAATATGGCATAATAAGAAAAATAAATGCCTGGACGGGATTCGAACCCGGAACTCTGAGTCTGTACCTCAGCGTGTTATCCTTACACCACCAGGCGAATCCAATTCAAACACTTATTTTTCTTATATATGTATTATATTATCAATTATTACTAGATGTCGCGAGAACTCGGTCTTCACTGCCATCTAGTAGCTGACTATAACAAGTAAGCAAATTAAAGATAATATTTTTACTTTATATAGGGTAACAGAGTGGAACCCTTGATAGAGGTCCACTCCAGGGAGTAGGCGCCCCTGCCCTTTTGTGAGCTCCAGGTCCCACTCGCCCAGTGGGTAGTACCTGGGTAGGGCCCCGTCCACAGGGTTACGTGGGGAGAAGAGAAGTCCCCAAAGCCGTAGTGAAGGCAACTTCTCTAGGAGACGAACACTCCGAAATTCCAGTTCCCTGCCCTCCAGGAAGAGGGGTTTGGCTAGAGGCTGGTAACCTCTACTAGTAAAAAATAACTTACTCATAAACTTCAGCAGAAGAAAAGCCGGATTGATAAACCTTATGACGACCACAGCAAGAAAAAGTATAAAAAGAGTTTTGGAATACATGACCAGCTTAAAATAGCGACTTGGAATGTCAGAGGCTTGGGAAGCAAAGAATTTGAACTAACAAAAGAAATGAAAAATAAAAGTATAAATATATTAGCTGCCTCAGAAACAAAGAAAAAATTGAAAGGATCACAAATGATAAATGATATGATGATGTTTTACACTGGAGTAAGTCAGAAAGAAAGAGCGAAAGCAGGAGTGGCGATATTTGTGGATAAGAAATGGGGATCCAAAATAGACACGTATAATTGTATTAACGAAAGAATAATGACAATGCGATTTAAGCATAATAGAGGACATATGACAATTATAGCAATATATGCACCGGAGGAAGGGAGAGATGAAGAAACAAAAACATTTTATACTACTCTACAAAAGGAAATAAATAAGATAAACAAGAACGACATAATAATATTATTAGGAGACTTTAATGCTAGAGTGGGGAATCAACCAGTGGCAAATGTAATTGGGATCCATGGAGAAAATGTTATAAATAAAAATGGACAAGAATTAAAACAATTTGCAATTTTTAATGATTTTAAAATAACAAATACATTTTATAAGAAAAAAGATATTCACAAATACACATGGTCAGCACGAGGTTTTCGTTCACTGATAGATTATGTGTTAATCAATAAGAAAGCATCGTCATTATTAACAGATACGAGAGTATTTAGAGGAAGTGACATCTATTCAGATCACTATTTAGTAATCTCAAAAATAAATATATTAGCGAGATGGAAGAAAAACTAAAAACAAATATAGAAATAAAGAGACCACATTCAAAGTACATTTATTACAAGATAAAAGTATACAAAATCTGTATCAGAATAGGCTAAATGAACAATTAATATTAAAACCTAATTCCGAAGAAATAAACCGAGAATGGGATAATATAAAAGAAAGCATTGATAAAGCAGCATATGAGGCATTAGGAAGAAAATATAAAATATATAACAAGAAGGGTTTAAGAATATGGAATGAAGAATTAGAGAGGATAATAAAAGATAAAAAAGAGGCTTATCACAAATATTTACAGAATAGAACACTAGAACTAAGAGCTGAATACAAACATAAAAAGTGCAATTGACAAAAGAGAGAAATTAAAAAAGTACACAAAGGCAGTTGGGATAGATATATATAAGCAGACTAGAATACGATATACATGGGCAGCAACAAATATCCTATAAAGTAATGAAACATCTAAATAAATAAGAAAAAGATACAATACATATCAATGTAATTGAGGGGAAACAATGGGAAGAACATTATAAAAAACTGTGGTAAAATGAAAATAAAATAACTAAATATAACATATATGAGTGTGAGACGGGAATAGACATGATAACAATTGAAGAATTAGAAGAAGTACTGAAAACAACCAAGAACAGAAAGGCAGCTGGAATAGACGGAATTAATATGGAATTAATTAAATATGGAGGAATTTTTTTAAAACTGATATTATTACATTTTTTATAATTTATGTTGGAAACAAGCAACAATACCAGAAACCTGGACAACAGCAATAGTACAATCTATTTTTAAGAAACGAGAACGTAACGACTGCAACAACTACAGAGGAATAAGTATTTTAACTGCAGGTTATAAAATATACTCAAGAATCTTAACATTTAGGTTAAAACAAATAGCCGAGGTAATGTTAACAGAAGAACAAAGTGGATTGAGACCAGGGCGTTCATGTATGGATAATATATTTACGATAAAAGAATTCATAAACAAAAGAAGAGAATATAACAAGGAAACGTACATAGCTTTTGTTGATTTTGTCAAGGCGTTTGATAGAGTGGACACAGGAAAACTTTGGACAATTTTAAAAGAAAAAGGAATTCCGAAACACTTAATGGCAGCTATAACGAGTTTGTACTGGAACACAAATGTTTTTATAAAAAACTAGAAATAAAGTAAGTAAAAATAAAATTCATACTAATCAAACAGTTACACAAGGATGCAGTATCTCTCCAGTTTTGTTTAACCTATACATCAATGAGATAATAAAATATGGAACGAAGAAACAAATAAAGGAATAAAATTAGATAAAACACACTACTTGAAAACATTATTATACGCTGATGACCAGGTAATAATAGCAAATACGGAAGACGAACTTCAAAGGAATATTTTTAAACTACATTATATATGTGAACAATATAATCTCAAAATATCCATAGAAAAAACTAAGGTAATGGCATTCGAAGGGAAAAATCAAATCAGATCCAAAATAGTAATAGGAAACAAAATCATAGAACAGGTGAACCATCTCAATTATCTAGGATGTGACATTTCATTTAATTATGATAATGATATAACTAATAAAATAGCAAAAATTCCAGGGAATATGTGGTACGATAAAACGATCACTAAATAATAAAACAACAAGAGAGATATAATTTAAATTTTACAATACGTTGGCAGTACCGTTACTGCTCTATAGTTCAGAAGCCTGGATACATAAAAAAACAAGATCTAAGTAGGATAACGGCGCAGCAGAAATGAAATTTTTGAGATCTGTTAAAGGGTGCATTAGGCAAGACAGAATCAAGAACACAGAAATAAGACAGGAACTTGAAATATTTGCAATAACTGATAAAATGGATACATATAGACAAAAATGGAAGCAACACATAGACAGAATGAATGAAGATAGATATCCAAAACAAATAACAAAGTACAAACCTAAAGGCACCCGAGATGTGGGCAGACCTAGAAAGAGATGGGCTGAAGTCGGAACGGGTCAACAGACCTAATCCATGAATGAAGATGATGATGATGATTTTTACTTTATAGCAGTGAGGGGCATGCCGTAGCGTAGTGGTTAAGGCACTGTGCTACAAGCCGGAGGGTCGAGGGTTCAAGTCCCATTGGGGTCAAGATTTTTAAACTGACCCAAACCCTCTGGCGGCAATATGGCCCTGGGGTCGACTCAGCCTCAAACGGAAATGAGTACCGGACGCTTGTTCTGGGGGTAAAGGCGGCCGTCACGCAGGGCTGACAATCCGGCTGACATAAAGTGCCGATTGTCTAGATAAAGTGGGAGCCTTAACCTCCTACTACCACAAGGGCCTCTGGGCCTGTTGTGGGATCACTTTACTTTACAGTGAAATAAAACAAGAAAGGTTTTTTCCAAAAATCGACTAACTCCGGCCGTGTTTATATGAAACCAGAAACTTAAAAATAGCTCTGTCGCAGCCATGTTTGTTTTCTCGCAACAAAATTGGATACATTCAATTCAGTTAACGAAATAAAGATGTTTTACATGAACAAAGTCGAGCTCTAGATTTGACTTGTTCAGTTCGCTAAATTTAGGCAGTTACTAAGTGACAGACGTTTATTTATTTTAAAAAATATATTTACATTTGCTGCTCTTTGTTGCTTTTGAAGCAGGCATGAATCTGTCGGAAGCCAAGTAAAAACTCCGCGATACTTTAAAACCTTTCTTTTACATATTTACCTGGCGACATTTATTGATGCTGATAAGGAAAATATGAACCGACAGGAAGACAATTAACGAGTCATTTATTTGAGAGGTTATTTCTATTCATCTCTAACCCTTTTACAACTTCAAAAATCGTAAAATCATTCATAATCAATAAATGCAATAATAAACTTTTATTTAATAAATTAGGCGTTTATAGTACAATAAGACTGAAAAAAAGACATAAAACATCACCATTTCAATCACATTCGTATAGATACACATTTAAATTCTAAATAGAAATAAGAAGAGAATGTTATATAAAATTGCATTTTGCCAAAGTTTCGGATGCTGAATATAATAAATTATATTACTTTCATACAATTAAAAAAAAAAATCACCAAAACATCGGTGGAAAGATCAAGACCATCTTCGCTAGGTTTACCGTACAGGCCACATGGCCTAAAACGAATTTGTTCATGATGATGATGATGATGAATTAAAAAAATCATATATTTAATAATAAATTTCGTCCACTGCTGTTCGACCCCCGGTCGGGACAAATTTCCTGGATGATTTTTTTTCTCGATTTTTTTCCCCCATCTATACGACAAATTTTAATAAACTTGTAAGGCCCAAATGACCCCCGAATATCTGGCCATCATAATCATAATTATCATATCTGCCATGTTTAGCGTGAATGGTGTGTTTTGTCTAATCTTATGTTGTCTCGGATGAGGCCCTGACATTGGGCTGGTCACTCATTCGAAGAGCTCTCCATGTCTGCATGTAGTCAAAAAACTATGTGTGTGGTCCATATTTTAAGACTCCTCTCCCGACAGATTATAACACCATAAGCCCTGGGTGGTGTGTGGCACGTAAATATACCTATAATGTGAGAGGTTAAACTAATTTAATGGAATGGAATGAAATTATATTTTAAATTTCTTCCTCTAACAAATATAATTTTATAAATTCCCTGAGCATCGGTGATTAATTACTCATTGTTTATGTACTGTAATTTAGGCCTAATCATTAATTATATTTTCGGCATTGATAAATCCGTTTATGTATGTATTGCCTCAAATGTTATGTGATTTGGCAGAATTCATTGGTGTTCGCTGAAAGTCTTGATAGGAAACCCTTCGCAAGCCAACTTTATGACCAGCGACTGAGCAGTCTATTTTGTTCTTCAGAAATTCCTAAATAAAATAACTCCGGGTATCAGCAAATTATATTTATCCCGTTTGAATTTAGAGTATTAAGGAAATAAATAAAAATATTTTTGGACGATCTACCAGCCTCATGGAGTTTCTGACTACAGTTCATGGGGTCTCTGGTTGAATTGTCTGCCAAACTATAGGATTTTTTTCTTATTCGAGTGGTTATCCATGGTCTGCATTTAGGTTAAGTTTAGATTTAAGGACTCTCCTAGTACTCTACCCTATTATCACTCATCACGTATTATATTACCGGGGTAACTTGTAACTCCGCCTTCCAAGCACGTTACAATTCCGCCATGCCATGAGAATTGTCATAAAGTCAACCTGGTGGTATCGGTAAAAAAAAAATTCGTGAAGACAAATTAAAAAAAAATCAGTAACAAGCCAGAAAAAAATGCAAGAAACATGATTGAATGAACGGGGCGTGGATAAATAGAGAGGGAAGAAGATTGGCTATATAATCCTGAAATGAGCACAGGAAGATATCAAAGATATGATTCTGACAATAAAATATAGGCCTAATATAATAAATAACAATCTTAGCTTTCTGTAAGTTCAAATAGAAAGAAAAATATACTTCCATGACTCAGCAGCTTTTAGATATTGTTATAACGAGGATCGTGAAGAATGTCGTTTTCTTTACTACCTCCGTGCAATATCGAACCCGAAGATTCATGGGCGCACGGACATACGATCTCTATGCATCCCTGAGTTAATGTTTTCCAAACTTTTCTTGTATAATTCACCTCCCTCATACCGCGGTTAATGTTTACTCTCCCATTCCACTCTTGGCCTCCTACTCGGTGTTTTTCCTCTAGTTTTGCTACTAGACGTTTCCAATCCCTTCTTTCATTTCCATGTCTTAACCATAGCACACTTAACTCTTTATATTTACATCTGGTTTCACATAAAGATCATACGCTCTGTTTTGAAGTTCTACATTCACATGTCTATTCATTTCTCTTTGGTCCAATTTTTTCTAAGAACTTTATTATTCCTAATATTTCCCCCTCTCTTAAAATAAAATACCATGTTTCCTATCCATATAACTATAATAATGACCTATAATATGTTTTTAGAGAAGTTGGGATGACTTGAGTCTCTGTTCTGTACAATAGCATGCGCTTTCTGAGATGGGCCTATTATTTAATTTTTATTGTGTTAGCATGTGATGTTCCCTAGCGGTCACCCATCCAGATACTAACTATGTCCGTGTGTTTGACCTTTTTTTTTATTTGAACAAGTTTTGCAACCTGCGTTTTACCCTGAGGGTATATCACAGGATATTTAGTTTACAATTAATATGGTTTATTTCAATGTCTGGAATATTTCGTTTATGTACTTGATTGTTCGTGGCATTTTGATAAATTTTCGGGTTCTTGATGTGCGCTAGTCTATTATTTTCTTGTAGCTTGAAGTGTAGTAAAAGACGCATAGCTGTTTGGTTGTATTCTGAGCATGGGCACTTCGGTAAGGCTGCTTTTCCAATTCTATGTAGGTACTGTTGCAATTTTCCATGGTTTGTGTTTTTTGACCTTGTTCAATTTAATGATTAATGGAAGTTCGCCGTCTAGTTGCCGGTTTTGGATCTGTGGTGAACAGCGAAGTTAGGAAATATTTCCAAGTGTTTTCTAGAATAAAGCCTTTGTCTCTATTAATATTGTTTCATGATATGATAGTTGAAGCGATGGTTGAAAACTCTCCTACGCGGATACTCCAGGACATAAAGATTGGACCACACATGTCTACAAATTTTTAGACATAACCTACGTTTCTCAGAGTAAAAGATGAAGTTTTCAATTTTTTAATTTTTATTTTCGCTCTCAAAGTACTTGATTTTGTTGCAGTATACGAGGGTGATTCCGAAAGTAAGTTCCGGTATTATTTTTTCATAAAGCACTCTGGGAACTCTCGTTACATGCCTGTGACTATTTAACTCATGCTCCAAATGGGGAGTCAATAACCAATCACGTTTCAACTAATTTTATTTTACAACAAATGCCAGTCGTGTTTCACCTCGCTCTTTATCAAATACCTCCTGCTTTTATGATAAAGAAAGCCCCTCCTCTCTAATATTCTGAACAGGTCTGAACATTATTTTGCAGTGACTGATTCTCCAACAAATAAATTTAATATAGCAAATAATGAACATATTCTTCTTTCGAATTACACATTTGATAATTGTGTTCGATAATTGTTTTTAAATAGTGATTTTACTTAGTTCTTTACTAAAAAATAAATTAATAACCTATAATGCTGGTTATAATATACAGTTTGATGTGTTTAATTTTTTCACCACTAGGGTGCATTCTTACAATATTGCGATCCTATTTGGCAATACATAATATGATCAAGTTGCAGTGAAAAACAAATGAAACATAACACATTTCGTATTTGTTTTCAAACATCGCCGTTTACATTAAATATATCTATCTATCTATCTGTTTTCGGGTTTTTACAGTTGCTGCCGTCTTCATAAATACTTAAATATACCGGTACTATATTTAAATAATTATTTCTGAGTAAACAGCTTAATTTTATTCGTTAAATAGTCGTAACAAATGACACTCTTGATTTCCAAATCCTCTAGATAAATTCCGTCGTCACTTCGTGACTCGTGAAATTATTGATGATTTGGAAATCACTCGTGACATTACTTATGAAAAATACACATTTCAATAATTTTCCGAAATAATTTTCATTTACATTCAAGCATTTGTCATAATTTTTTACAAGCTTCGAAATACCTTCTGCGTAAAATTGTGCAACATGTGAATGTAGCCACCCATTGACGCTCTCTTTGAGCTACCCATCCGTTTCAAAATTGTAAAATGGCAATTCTGTCTGACTTAATTTACTATAGTAACAAGTTCATCATTCACGACAGACGGTTGGCGGCTTCGCTTTTCAACATGGACTTTAGTGCGTCCGTCTCGAAATTCATGACCCCAAGTCGAATAACTCCGCCAGTCATAATGACCCCGTACACTACAGCAATAGCACAATGGATTGCTGCAGCTGTCAATTATCTTCTTCTTCTTCTTCTTCTTCTTCTTCTTCCGAATGCAGTATTGGGTGATGATGCCCGTTCTGCGACTACAAAAACTGATCTTTCCATCGGTTGAAGGGTCTTCCGATGTCTCTTTTGCCTTTAGGGTTGAGGTGGTAAATCATCTTTGGTAAACGGGAATTTGACATTCTCTGGACGTGTTGGAACCATTTAATCTGATAATTTTGTATATGTTCAACCATTTCCCTACTATTCCACTGCATCCTTATCTCATCACTTTTCATTCTATCCCTTAATGTTACTCCAGTTAGTGATCGGAGGAATCTCATTTGTGAACTATTAATGCGGGATTTATCTTTTGCTCGAAGTGTCCAGCATTCACTTCCGTATAGTAGAGCAGGTTTGGCTATGGCATTATGAAATCTCAATTGGATTTCTTTCCTCATTTGTTTTCCAAAATTTCTCCTAATTATACCATTTAATCTGTTATATTTTTCTAAATTGTTTCCACATCTTTTGATTATGAAACTGTGATATATTATTACCTAAATAATTAAAGTGTGTTACTTGTTCTATCGGTTTATTATTTATTATTATTTTTACTCTTGAAAGTCCCTTTCCAGTGATTGCCTTGGATTTGGTTTTATTTTCAGATATTTTCATGTTGTATTTTTCCAGGGTGTTCTGCAATTTAAACACTGATCTCTGCAAATCATCTTCATTCTCCGCTAGAAGTACTTGATCATCTGCGAAGATTGTTTGTATTTGATTTCCTCTACATATTTTTACTCCTGGGGGGTTTAGTTTTTTCCACTCCTAGACAATTTTATTTAGATATAGAATAAACAGTAATGGAGATAGTCCACATCCCTGTCTTAAACCTTGGTTAATTTCAAATTTATCTGTTATTTTCCCATGATCTAACTTTACTTTTATAAATGTGGTTTCATATAAACTTTTTATAGCATTTATTAGATTATTGGGGACTTGGTAGCTTTCCAATATTTTCCACATTATGTCCCGTTTGACTCTATCATAGGCCTTTTCAAAATCTAAAAATAATATATATATACCATATTACTCGCCACTTGGCGGCAGCTTCAGACATGTTAAACACCTGTCTTAATGAGAGAAAAGGCTGAATGGAACCACACAATATACTGCTGGGAGCGTACTGAACTCAGTTAAACAATGTCACAAAGATGGCGATGCTACTGTTCGCGTGACGAACGAGACTGGAAAGTACTTTCCGAAACACCCTCGTCACAACAGACACTTAGCTCATGAGTCACGGCTAATAGCCACAATTACTATGAGTTTTGTGTTATCGCACTTACTGTATATCTGGCTTAGGGCCGGTTGTACGAACTTCAGGTTAACTCTCCAGGTAGTCATCTGACGCTTAAAGGTACGTACACATATGCGCGCCGCGAACACGAACGGCGCGCGCGCGGCGCGTGTTATGTTCGTCGAAATTATTAATTTCAACGAACCTCCTGCGATCCATGGGAAACCCACAAACCTTCAGTAGACATTTTGCAGAGCAGGTGTAACCAACCATGTCTCTACAATCACTTCAAACATGTTTTTAATCAGTTATTGAAATTTTATTTTAAAAAATTGAAGAATATGAAGGAATATTAAATGTTTACTAAAATATGAACATTTCGCCAAAATATTATGAAATATGAAAAAATATGTTGGTCTTATTTGATTATAAAATGTAAAGATACTCTATGGAGCAACAAAAATTTTATAGAACGCAAAAATAATATCAACATAAGTATAATTTACAAATGTAATACATTACAAAATTATGTATAGTACCAGTATTATTTTATTCTTTGGCATATTTCTCATTTGAGTGATTTTTTTTAAGTAGATTGCTGTCGTTGTTTAAAAGGTCGTGAATTTTTTCACAAGAATTTGTTAAATTATACTTCACATAAAATAACTTTCGAAGTCTCAACACTCAATTGCGATTTTTTTTTGTCCGCACTTTATTTACCAAACAATGGTGGTCGAATCAACAATGTTAACTTTGATAAGCAGTTCTCAACAATGATTTGTTATTATTAAAGTTTAACATTACAAAATTAACAAAAATAATATAAAACTCATATCCTGGTGAAATAGCTACATGGGCGGCGAAAACCGTATATTCCCTTTCCGTTCTCCCGCTTGTCTTGCTTGCATTCTTTCCCAAAAAATAGGGACTTTTTTTAAAATGCCGCGGGACGCGGGACAAATTGTTAAAAATCGGGATTGTCCCGCCAAAATCGGGACATCTGGTCACGCTTATTACTTATTACATCTTATAACTTTATTTATACTTTTTCAAATATTATAGCATTAAAGGAATTTAAAAATATATGATTTGTATATATATGTTTAAAATTATTAAGAATCTATCTCACCATAACATGGCCTTAATTTTTAATAAAGATGTACATGATTATTATACTAGAGGTACTTTATTGCACAAAGATACTAGTTTCTCAAAAAAAAAAAAAAGGTATAAAGGGATTCGTTATGCATTAATCAACATTACAGTAACTTACCTATTGAATATCAACATTTCACGAATGTTAAACATTTTTATAATTGTATTAAAAAAAATTTCTCATTGCTTTCTTAGTTAATTTTGTTAATTTTATTATTATTAATATTATCCTGTTTAAATATTGTATTTATATGTGTGTGTATATATATATATATATATATATATATATATTGTGCATCTATAGTAGTTTGTATTACTTAAACTTATGCCTGAATTTGTTTTCTTGTTTTTATTGTTAATTGTTTTATGGCCATTATTTTTTGTATATTGCCCCTTAACATGAGCAATCTTGCTCTTTGGAGTCTTTGAAGAAATAAATAAATAATTAGTAATAAATGTGTTTATATATTGTATTGTTTTGTGATACTTCATACATAATATTATGAAATGAACGTCTTAAATAAATAATGTTTTCTAAATAATTTTAATTTATTCATACAATTACAACACACACGAAAAAAAAACACATAACATTGAAAAAAAAACAGGCATCTCCTTTCAATGATTTTTAAAAATGATCCTTATGTTCAGGATCCCACAATAATTGCTTGCTTCTATAAATATCAATAAGTTTTAACATGTTTTCCTCTTACCACTCCATACTCAAATAATAGGTGCGCACCGAAAACAACGAACCTCTCAGGTACCCGTCCAAATATAAACAGCGAACCATCAAAGTGTTCGTGGAAAAAACCGACAATGAGTGGATCGTGGTGAGAGACGCGCGCGCCGTTCGTGTTTGCGGCGCGCAGGTGTGTACGTACCTTAAGGCTACCAGGAGGTCAGAGTCAATATGCGTTGTACCAGCTACTTTTAACAGCTAGTAGGTTGCACCGAGCATAACGCATTATATCAGTTATGTTGGTAATAAATTCCAATTTCCCTCATTATTTTGGCTGAATTGTGTATCCGCGCGTCATTTTTCTTATGTTTTCTTATTTTCCATATCAAAAATTCGTCTGCTTCCATTATTTATTCATACTTCAATTCTGATGTCATTAATTTTGATACTATATTTTAGTTTATTTTCAATATTATAAATTAGTTTACATGTACGTAGTTTTAAATAAATTGGGTTAGTTTCCATTTTCGTGTTATTCATTTTAATATTATTTTTATATTCTTTCAAGTTTGTTTAATATTATAACGATTCAGTGTAATTAGGCCTACATGTAGTTTTAATAGTTTTGTGAAATATATGTACGGTATAATACACGCACACACCAAAATTTAAGAAGTAAGCGATGTTTAATTATATGAAATTCAAACTTTCTCATATTTGTTATAAATAGGTACAGCAGGCCCCCTATTATAAGTACCAAGATTTGTTTTTGATTAACTGAATTTTTAATTTAAGATAGTCATCAGATGACTGAAGGCAAGTAAATTGTCTTCTGGTATATGTAAACCTATTTGGTTATTTTGATATTTTTTCTATGTAATCTATGCCTATTTTGTTGGAAATTGACCAATTATAAGAATCTCAATTCTTTACCTGTAGGCACACTAAGAAATAAAAGCTGCATAAAAATACCTCAGTGTGAATTTCTATTAATTTTAATAATTAATTTCAATATTAATTTTGTAATATTGCATTTTTTCCAATATGAAATCGCTTTATAAATTTTTTATCCATTCTGTGTTGAGAGCTCTTTACTGTATTATCCATCCATAGTAATTCTGCCCGAAGGCAGGTCCTTCACTGCAATCATAGCATGTTCATGCTATGCTTGAAGCAAGATTTAGATCCCTCAGCCGTAATAATTTGAATTTATAAATTTAAACTATAATTGATATAATATAAATTCTTATGAATGTATATCAATGTATGATATTTAAGGGAATCTAATATTAAATAGTGACTTCGCTTTATTTCTCAGTCGACAGTCAGACATGGGCAGATGTTTTGGCAAAGCCATTAAACATGTCGCCACTTTACTATATTTATGGCAGTAAATCCCATTTGCCGCAAGTAACTTTTATAAAGGACCTTAAGATAAATATATTTTTCTCATATTTTCATAGTTCTCCTAAGTAGACTGTCCGTCAACGTGATATATTTATGAGCGAGCAGGTATGCTCGTTTCTGTACTTTTATGAAGGACAATAGAGTATGACTTCCTTTGGGTAACTTGTTTTTGTAGTGCAGGCTACTGTTTAACGAAAACACCCCAAGACGGGAAGACCCTTATAAAAGTGAAGTAAGGAAAAAACAAGTGTTATTTTCTCTTCGCAATAAAGCAATTAGGACTGGGACATCTTTTTATTGCCGACATCCGGCCTTTTGAAATTTTGCTAATGTAAAGGAAACAAAATATATTTTACCCAAAATCAAGCTGCGTGGGAAGCCCAGAAGACAAAGGAAGGAGGAAGTAGGCCACCTATTGCAGCCCAGAAAAGACCTCCAGCCAATGGGCAAATAGAGTCAAAAAATCCCTTTAGGTATGAGCCAGTCAAATTTGGCAAACGCCTCTGCAATTAAAATCCTATTTATTGATAAGTTGTTACAGTAACGAAGATACGCCCTACCAGGGTACTGCCCAATCAGAGGGCATATTAAAATAAATTGTAAGCCGGACAGAGAACTTTGCTGTAGGCAGGCCAACAATTTTGAGAAAAGATTATTATGTTAGAATCCGCAGGGGAGTCAAGGAGGCATGTGGTCTCCGAGTGCTGTTAAGTGTAAAGATTAGTATTACCGGACAACCGCGGTACATATCTCGGTAGAAACATAAAATACCCCATATAAATTGGCGTACTCAGCAAATATCTCCGCCGGCGCATCAAATAAAAATAGTACGGAAAGTGTTATTGAATAATAAAGACGTGCGCCTACTCTTCTGTGTAAAAGTGTGCATTAATGTAGAACTGTTCACATTTTCCTGGTGTCGCTCCCCTGTCAAATAATCCTCCGTTACACCTGAGATAAGAACCTTTTGCTCTCCGATAATAAGAACCCCCGAGAGCCTTAGTCCGGTGCACCATTAATCCAAACTGTCCAGCAGTAAGGATCCCTCATCCTTAAGTTGTAGGAGTTGACCCTGTAGCAGAGTAGCCGAGCAGACTATCACGCAACATAGTGGCCCTCCAAAGGGGTGCTACATAGCGGTGCTCCATGCTTGCAGCTTTACTAGGGAATTGTGTAGGTGTGGTAGCTTCCCGTTGCTTTCCACACCGGTGAAGGATGATGATGATAATGATAAGGATGATAATGATAAGCACGATGGCCATATGATTTCGGGGACCGTTTGGGCCTTAACGTTTTCCTGACATTTGTCTTACAGGTGAGGAAAAACCCCGATAAAAACCTCACCCAGAAAAACTGCCCCGACCGGGGATCGAACACGGGCCCGCTGCGTGACAAGGCAGCACGCTACCTCGAGACCACAACGGTGGACTTACTGTATTATAATATAGTGAAATTTCTACACACAACTACTCTTTGAAACCAATCACAATTACTTGGAAAGGAATATTATTCCTATATTCTGATCCTCTGTAAGATGACTATCTCTGTCTTCCCAACCAACGCCGATGCTTTTAATAAGTTTGTAAATATCTTACTCCCTGTATTTGCTCATATTATGTAATAAACCTAATGAAGGCTAAATTCTTGTCACTGTGTGCCAGAGGGGTAGAATATAGTTATTTAAATCCTGTATCCCATTGAAATCTAATAAAACAACAATCACGAATAAAACTATTAACATGATTTCCTATTTAGGCCTAACTATGTAAAACATTTGTTTTCTCTCTCTCTTTTCTCTATCTCTTCTCCCTCTTTTCTCTCTCTCTCTCTTTTTCCTCTCTTCTTCTCTCTCTCTCTCTCTCTCTCTCTCTTTTCTCTCTCTCTCTCTTTTCTATCTCTCTCTTTACTCTCTCTCTTTTCTCTCTCTCTTTACTCTCTCTCTTTTCTCTCTCTCTTTTCTCTCTCTCTTTACTCTCTCTCTCTCTCTCTCTCTCTCTCTCTCTTTTCTCTCTATATTACAGATGCTTGGTTTTAATATTGTAATGAGATATATTGGTTGTACATTTTTTGAATATTTCTTCATTGGCATTCAGCGAAGTGTATTGGTACGTTGCTAATATTTGGACCTAGCTTATACAAATACAGGAATTGGTTTTAAAACATGACATGAATGCAATATTGTGATATGAATAATTCTACTTGTGACAGATGTACAATATGTGTTGTCAATGCAGTATTAATAACTAGGAATGTTTGTTTCGTTTTTAAAGTTATATAGTTTATCTTTGTGTTGAATATATTAAATAGAAATATATTACATGAATTTGTTTACTAAAAGGTATGTGAAGCATAACGTAATTATTAAAATCATATTAATTTCCATACTTACTGAGGCGGTAAGATTTAAAATTCATATTTGCATTTTAAATTATTTTAATCAGAGTATATATTATAATTTTACATAATTGTACTTTATTTTGAAATATGATTCATTAAACTCTGTTTGTACTTCTATTTATTTTTCTTTCTAGGTGTAGTTTTAAAACAATAAGTTACAATTATCCATATAATTTACGTAATTGACTACCATAAATGAGATATAGAAATGTCGATTAATATTTCGAGAATATGTACGCTTTAATGTCGGGAGTCAGGCAATGTTTTCTCTCCATGCCGTTTTTTTTGGTGTGTTATTTTTAGTTGCTTTAGTTGCCATCAGTGTTCAGATGGCCGATAGTATTTTAGGAATTCTGGTCTGCTGTAATTCGAAGAAAAATGGCGAAAAGAAAAATAATTGTTTGCACCATTATGTGATAACAATCTAAGGAATGCAATATCATGCGAATGTGTGCGTGTGTGTGTATATATATATATATATATATATATATATATATATATTCCTGCCGTGGGTACGTTGTATCTGCAAATGATCCGCCAGTACCTTTGTTACGATTTAGACGCTATCTCATATTCACTTCGCGAGGCTATATTATCATAAGTAATGCCACGAGTGATTTCCAAATTATCGATAAATTCACGACTCACGAAGTGAGGAGTGAATTTATGTAGAGGATTTGGAAATCAGGTGTGGCATTTGTTAGGAATATTTAACGAATAAAATTAAGCTGTATACTCACAAATCATTATTTAACTATAGTTATTTAAAATATTTATATATTAAATGTAAACGGCGATGTTTGAAAACAAATGAGAAACGATTGGTACGCTTCATTTGCTTCTTTTGTTCGATCACTGCAACTAGATCATAATAAGATTTATTGCCAAAAGATCGCAATGTTGTAAGAATGCACCCTAGTGGAGAAATTTATAACCAACGTTATACGTAATTCCTGATGTCCTATAATGTAAATATGTCAATTATATTTTTCAGCGTCATTTCCTGGAAAATAATTCGTTTAAGAATGTACAAACGGTGTTTTTTTTGTGGTATAATCAATTGTTACAAATGTTTTTATATTATCTCTCGTATGCGCTGAATATAATAGTACTGTACATAAACTATATGTAGACTTAAAAAATGCATCCATCCATAGTAATTCTGCCCGAAGGCAGGTCCTTCACTGCAATCATAGCATTTTCATGCTATGCTTGCAGCTTTACTAGGGAATTGTGTAGGTGTGGTAGCTTCCCGTTGCTTTCCACACCGGTGAAGGATGATGATGATAATGATAAGGATGATGGCCAAATGATTTCGGGGACCGTTTGGGCCTTAAAGTTTTCCTGACATTTGTCTTACAGGTGAGGAAAAACCCCGATAAAAACCTCACCCAGAAAAAACTGCCCCGACCGGGGATCGAACCCGGGCCCGCTGCGTGACAAAGCAGCACGATACCTCGAGACCACAGCGGTGGACTCAAAAAAGCATATGATTCAATTAAGAGGGAGAAGTTATATAGCATCCTGCTGGAGTTCGGAATTCCTAAAAAGTTAGTTAGACTTATACGAATGTGTCTAAATGGCACAAAGAGTAGGGTGCGTGTAGGCAAACAGTTTTCGGACACTTTTGAAATCCAGAATGGGTTGTAGCAAGGAGATGCACTATCTCCTCTACTATTCAATTTTGTACTAGAGCATGCCATTAACCCTTTAGAGAATAAGGAAGGCTTACAACTCAATGATATTAATAAGCTGTTAGTTTATGCTGATGATGTAGTACTATTGGCCGATAGCGAGGAGATACTAAAGGACAACACGCCCACACTATTGAGTAACACTAAGAAATTAGGACTGGAAGTAAATATCAGTAAAACTAAATATATGGTCACACGTAGAAATTCATTATATAATGGAATTGGTGGACAGCTAATGACAAATGAGGGAAATTTTGAGGAAGTGGCCGAATTCAGATACCTAGGAACAATAATCACAAATAGGAATGAGATGCACAAAGAAATTAAACATAGGCTCAATTCTGGAAATGCGTGCTATTATGCATTGCAAAGACTCTTGATGTCCCAAATCCTTTCAAAAAACGTTAAACTGAAAATATATAAAACTATTATTCTACCAGTTATATTATATGGGTGCGAAACATGGACTCTTACTTTAAAGGAGGAAAGGAGATTACAAGTATTTGAGAATAAAGTACTTGGGAAAATTTTTGGACCAAAGAGAGATGAACAGACAGGTGAACGGAGAAGACTACATAACAACGAACTACATGGTCTTTATAGGAAGCCAGATATAATAAGAACAGTTAAGTCTCGTAGACTGCGATGGGCAGGACATGTTGCACGTATGGGGAATGAAAGACTTGCATGGAAGCATCTTGTAGGAAAGCCAGAGGAAAAACATCCAGTTGGTAGACCAAGAATGAGGTGGGAGAATAACATTAATTATGATTTGAGGGAAGTAGATTATACAGGGAATGATTGGAAAGCATTAGCTCAGGATAGGGGTGTATGGAGAGCTTATGTCCGCGCGACCATGAACCTACGGGTTCGATAGTGCCAGTGAGTAAGTAAGTATGCGCTACGTGTTGACATTCAAGCACTACATATACAATCTGGTAGCCGTATTGTTTGAGAGTCAGTCACTGCAAAATAATGTTATGACCTTTTCAGAATGTTAAGAAGGAAGTGCTTTCTTTATTATGATAAACTTTAGTTGGTAAATTTTAGGCGAAACAAGACTGTGATTGGTTGTAAATAAAAAATTATTGAAATGTGATTGGTCATCGATTCCCATTTGGGGCATGAGTTAAATAGTCTCCGTAAACTACGGCGGGAGTCCGGTTCGGTCAGTGATAGTATCATGGATCTCACGGTTCAAATTAGTAAATGCACAATATGAATGTATTACAAATAAAATTTTCAAGTGATGTCATATTTATTGTCAGTTTATTAAAATCAATGCACTTTTCAATTTAAAATACAAGATACTTAACTGATGACCTGGTGGATTAATGAACCACGGTATGAATCACTCGCAGAACTATTTCTAAGTTAAAATGTTATTACAAAATTGTCTAAGTAAAATAATAATTGGTATGAAAAAAATGTATAAGTTATTTAAATATGTCGTAAAAATCTAAACCCCGAAATTCATTTTGTTTGATCTGGTTCGCGGTAGCGTAGAGAATTTTTATACTTGATTGCCAAACTGGATATTTCTGAACAATATTTTCAATATGGAGTCTTAAAATGAAACCTCGGATTACTCCCTCCATTTTCGTCGATCAACTTCATCGCACATTGGTTCACACGTTTCTTACAACTAATTAAATTTATGTTTACCACTTTGAACCCTGAGTTCCATAATATTATCACTGACCGAACCGGAGTCCCCGTCCTAGTTTACGGAGATAATATAGCTTCGCGAAGTGAATATGTGATAGCGTCTAAAGCTGTGAGCCCGACGTAACAAGGGACTGGCGGATCATCTGCAGATACAACGTAACGACTGCAGCAATATATATATATATATATATATATATATATATATATATATATACACACACACACACACACACACATACAGGCTGTAACTGAATTATACCGCATAAATTTAACTACGTATAGAGAGGTATTATATAAGCATTTTGAGATAATGAACTAATGGTCTACGAATAAAAATGTCCAAGTTATGATTCAATTTGTAAAATGGTTTGCACGCCACTGATTATTTTGAATTAATATAGAAATAATATGATACAGAGACTGTAACTTGCAACAAGCATACGCCTTTAGCTCACAATCAGTGGTTATAGCAGACTAATACAGACGCAAATGTAAGATTTCTGCATCCGTTCGAAAGTACCTACAGTATGTTTACACTTTTTTCCCCCTTTCTTCCTTTATTAAGTACGTACTGTAAATTAGTTACGTGCGTAGATTTACTTCTGGTTTAATTGTTTATTCATTATTTTACAGAATACGGTAACGGAATGTCGGCGCAGTACATGAGTTACAAAACTATCTATGTACGTATTGTACAGACAATTGTTTGAAAGGTTGTAATAATAATACGCATACTGTAGAGTGCAATAGGTTTCGCAAATAAAATGTGTAATTGCACTGTACAGTACTTATGTACTTAGATAAATGATAGTGCAGTGATTAATAACATGAAGAGGCATAGTGTATGTACACATGGCACACATAATGTTATTGGGAAATAAAATCAATGTATTTGAGTAAAACAGGAAAAAAGTAAAGCACCTGTAGACTCATTAAAGATATTGTTGAAATTGGTGACCTCCATTCTGACAACACAGATGGCATAGGCGACGAAAGGATGCTCGTACCCCGTTCAGTATACCAGGTGTCTCACAGATCACTTCACATGCTGCGATTATGCGTGCAACTAACAGTTAACATGTATCAACAGGGGTCGCATACACCAGTGTTTTCAGATGTACCCACAAAAAATAATCAAGTGGACTGAGATCTGAAGAGCGAGGTGGCCACACTACAGTTGGACTACCTCTTCCTCTCCAATGTCCATGATACACTCCATACAAATGATTTCGCACATTCCGGCAGAAATGGGGTGGAGTTCCATCGTGCTGAAACCACATGTTAATCCTGACGTGGACAGGAACTTCTTCTAGTAATGTAGGTAGAACGTGCTCTAAAAATGTCTTATGAATGACACAATTTAATCTCTGGGGAAGAAGGTAGGGCCAATGATGTGGTCAGAAATTATGCCTATCCATACGTTCGCCGAAAATCTCTGCGTGTGACTCCTCTGGAAGATGGCATTAGGATTTTCATAATCTCACACATGACTGTTCTTCGAGTTCAGAACCAGCCCATCCCTACTAAATACTGCCTCACCAGTGAATAATACCAGGGAAAAGAAGTACGGTGACTGCAGCAAAGCCTAATTACAAAAATGGGACCATTGAGCGAAGTTCAGGAAGAATTGTACTTTTTGCAGATGAAAGGTATCATGCAAGACTTCCCATACACTTTGATGGTTCGTACCCATTACACGTCCGATAGCACGAGTATTAATAGGAGGTTCCTCTTTCACTCTATAAAGAACATTTTCTTGAAAATCTACAGTGTGGCGCGTATATCTTGCACCGGCGTCTGTTCTCTTTACCTTCACGCAAATGCCTCAACAGTCTCGAAAAGGTTGTTCGGTGAGGATGGCGTCTATCCGGATACCGCTCCGCGTACATGGCAACAGCTCTTACACCATTACCTTGATCTGCACCACAAATCAGATGCATATCGGCAAGTTCAGCATAACTATAAAGATGTTCCATGATGTGTTCATATAATGCAACTGAACTGATACTGAAGTAACTTCTAATCAGATGTTACTGTAATCACCAATAGAAGAATAGGTATTCTGCGCATGCCCATACTAAACAAATTCAGTCTCAACATATCACAGTGTACACGCAGTGTACAATAGGAGAATAGGAATTTTGCGCAAGCCCATACTAAACAAATTTCAGTGTCAACATATCACAGTGAAGAAAAAAAAAGTCACCTGCCGCGATTTGAACCATCAGTATTCTAATCTTAAATCAATCACTTTGACCAATAAGACACAGATTCTGCATGTTTCACTCTGTACTAAGCCTCACATTGTACGATTCTATAATAACCAGTGCAGTGGCGTGCAATGATCTGCTCAGATCGAAATTTTAAGGAATTTCATAACCCAATATGTCATAAACGTTGTTGATGAAATTATTAGCAATCAGGATCTCGGAATTAATCCTAAGATATAAAATTATTCTAGTACGATTTTCTCTCCTAGTATGCTCTCCTGTTGATTTATCTATATCAAATGTCGTTTAGTTTGATTCCCTATAACTCGCCCATTTTCCCTCGTAGAGCATTGGTTCATTATATCAACATGCTTATATAATACCTCTCTATACGTAGTTAAATTTTTGCGGTATAATTAATTTACACAATGGGTATATATATAATCTCCACCGCTGGGTGTCAAGGTAGCGTGCTGCCTCGTCAAGCAGCGGGCCCGGATTCGATTCCCGGTCGGGACAGGCTCCTGGGTGAGGTTTGTTTGGGGTTTTTCCTCACCCGTAAGACAAATCTTAGGAAGCTTAGGGCCCAACGATCCCCAAAAATCATCCGGCCATCATCATTATCATCCTTCACCAGTGTGGAAGGCAACGGAAAGCTACCACACCTATAAATCTCTAGTAAAGCTGCAAAGCATAGCATGAAAATGCTATGATTGCAGTGAAAGACCTGCCCTCGGGCAGAATTACTATGGATGGATGTATATATATATATATGCACTCACTCGCATGATATTACACTCCTTAGATCGTTATTCACGTAATGGTACAAACAATTTTTCTCTTTTCTTCTTACAACTAATTAGATTGGTTATTCATAAATTAATAAACTCTGCCTTTGAAATTTAATTTATCTAAATGCGTTCAGAAACTGGCGTGGTATCACTGGCTTCATCTCCACATGAAGTCAGTTTCAAATTCGACATGACTGCCAGCGACATAATAGGAGAAATTTCAACTGCACTGGCAAAGACAACATCGAAAGAGCCACTGATACTAGCAGGGGACCTAAATTGCCGGACAGACAAGCTATCCCTAAAAACTACACAAGTAATGGAATATCTAGAACAAGAAGGGCTAACCATCATGAACGATAGGAATCAGATAACCTACCTGTGCCCGAACGGAGCAAGCGCCATTGATCTAGTCTTCACAAACCTGAAGGATATTACAATTAAATCACAAGAAGTCAGGGATGAACCACTGAAGAAACACCTACAAGTTATAACCACATGTGAATTGCAAAAGAAGAAGACGAACCCAACCAAGCCACAGCAGAGAGTATCTAGGAAAATAAACACAGAACTCATAAGCCAACAAAGCATCAACGAGATACAATTGCAAATCGTAGAGGGAAAATTAGACGAGGCAACACGCCAGATAGGAAGGATAGTAAGTCAAGCAGCAGAACCGCTAATAAACAGACCAAGAAAGGCGAAGAGATGGTTCAACGAAACTTGTTATAAAGCCCGCAGACTGGCCCTAGAAACGCTGCATACAGCACGGAAAACCCCGACATACGAAAACCTACAAGTATATCACATCAACAGAAAAAAATACAAACAAATAATCAAATCGACAAAGAAAATTTTCAAAAGGAAATAGAAAAGAAACTCGTAGAAGAGGCAGAAGCCAACCCATACAAGGCACTCCAACCTATAAAGCCTAAATACCCAAGAAATATATCGATGGAAACATGGGAAGCTCACCTAACGAAAGTTCTACAAAACAAGGAGACCCGCTCCACACCAAGGCCAGCAAACGACATCCTAGAAGACCCAGAGCTTTTCACAGAAGTTGAGGTGATATCAGCCATAAAGGCATCGAAGAATAACAAGGCATGCGGCCCCGATCTTATATTCAATGAGCACCTGAAGTACTCCATCGAAAAATTAGGAAAATGCATAACGACTCTATTCAACGCTTGCCTACGCCAGGGCACTATACCAGAATCGTGGAGAAAGGCGACAGTAAAAATGCTGTACAAAGGGAAGGGAGACAGCGGCGACCCGAACTCGTATAGAGGGATTGCCCTGGAGTCAGTAGTACTAAAGCTACTCAACAGACTACTATGTGACCGCATCACAAAGGCAGTAGAATCGCAAATACCAGAAGAACAACTCGGCTTCCGGAAGGAAGATCAGCTATGCAGGCGATCGGTTGCTTGCAAAGAGATATAGAGGAAGCCCTGATGAGACCGGGTGGAAAATTGTATGCCGCCTTCCTGGATTATTCTAAGGCATTCGACAATGTAAACAGACAGACCTTAATCGACAAATTAGAAGACATGCTAGGAAGAAAACAACCACGAATTGAAACTCGTCAGAATCTACTACTAAGCAACAACTGCATCGAAATATCGGGTAACATCACCAACTCCAAAGAAATACAACAGACGAACGGCGTCCTACTAGGGGACCCACTCAGCCCATTATTGTTCACCCTGGCCACAGCTGACGTCACAAGAACAATCCCAACAAACGTAAATATCTACCTCTATGCAGACGACATGGCTCTGTCATCCACAAGTCTTGGGGACTTACAGAAAGCCTTCAACGGTGTAGCGGACTGGGCAGAAAGAAAGAAAGACCTAACCCTCAATGAATCAAAGACAGTTACAATGATCTTCAGAAAGAAAAGGAGGTAAAGAGGCACACCTAACATACAAAGGGAAAAACCTGACATCAGTTAAACAGTTCAAATACCTTGGAATAACGATGCAGACGACAGGGACAACGTTCACAGCACATATTAAAGACAGACAGAATGCTGCAGTAAGAGCAATGAGCGACATTAGGCACCTCCGGGAGATGTCACTACAGACAGCATTGAAACTCTTTCAGCTGAAAATAGTCCCGGTAGCAACTTATGGACTAGAAAATATATGGACGCACCTAAGTTACCAGAATCTAGCAGACCTAGAAAAAATTAAGAGCACGCACCTGAAACGAGCTCTGGGCCTATCGAAGTTCACACCCTCACGCCTAGCGTATGTACTGACAGGAGAGTTACCATTGGTGGAGGACTTGAGACAAACAGCTTCTACTGCAATCCACCCCCAACTATGAGAAACTACTGAAAGACATGCAAAGGAAGCGCAGAGAGATATGGGATGACTTCTTTTGCACGGACGCGATGGTACACAAAGACTGGATGGAACCCCTGTATGACCTTCGACACGCTGTGACAAGACTAGCGACGCACGGTTGCCACTTCAAAAGTTGTGTATAAAGACCAAGACAATATCACCAACCGACGAAAAGCGTGTAAGTGCGAGTGGTGCGAGAAGAGCGAGAAAAAAGGTTGACAGATACAACGCCATATGGTGCGAGAACAGACAATCATCCCTGACCCAATTGAGTGACAAGTGAGCAAGATAAACTATTTACTAATCATGCATATTTTGTGCTTTACACTTATTAATTAATAATTAAATTCGTTCTTAGAATTTAGCAGCAAGAACGTGTACCTGTTAATTGTTTTATTTTCTTGATGGTTCCTTTATCGTAACTTACTATCAAATGTTATTCAGACTCTTTCGTAGTTTGTATTACTTTTGAATTGAATGTTTAGTTACAGTTGTGTTCCTACTTAGCAAATATTCAACTGCGCTTCATTATTATTCTTTAATAGGTTTTCTGGGAAATACTTTACAACTTATGACGCGAAAAATGTTTGTTTCAATCATACACTATGCGCATGCGCCAACAAACGAAAACGGGTTACACTATGGAATCATGGGATGGAGTCAACATATACACGGTATTTAACGAACCTAACAGCCAACCTAACGCAATGTAAGTACTCTAATCTGTTAAACACGTACCTAAAAACACACCTAACGCAATTTAAAGGCACTCTAACCTGTAAAAGAATGCAACGCCCAAAAATAAATAGTAAATTCTGAAGTATATGTTCACAGTTAATTAGTACATACTCTATGCCTGCTGCACTGGAACACGTATTTGTTGTTGCATAGAATATTCGTTAAAACAAATATGGCTGATATGTCTCCATGTAAGTTAGTTGAATAACCTAGAAAATTAAATATCGAAATAATCCTTAGAGAAAATGTAAAAATCGTTGTAAATGGTGGGAAATAATTTGAAAAATGAAACCTTAAGAATAGCATTTGACAGGAGTTTATGAAGGAATAAAAAAAGTCGCGTCACAGGTTGTAAAGTATTGTCGGTTTTCTGTTATTCTAACGCTCTTTGAAGACTATAATAACGTGGACCTCCCAAATCGATGTCTTATATCAGGTGTATCCAATCCTGGGCCCTCGATCCATTCACGTGCCGCCCACAATGACATTTGCTCAATCACATTCGGCCCGCAGTGATTTTTGTAAGTTATAGTCTAATATTATTTATGAAATTAATAATTCTATTTGGTATAAGACAAACTTGAAAATAAAGACTTCTTCTGTTTCCAACACATGTGTTTGCGAAAGTCCATCCTACTCATCCTCTTACTCAAAACATGGAGAAAACATATCCGTTTAAAAAAACAACCAGCCCAGATTTGTATTTATGATCCTACCTACCGCGCATTGATTTGAAGTCAGCGTGCATTGTTGACCGCGCGGTTACTACTTTCAAAGGCTAGTGTGTGCCAGATGTTTTATTATCGTTAAATTTTGTTCATTTCAAGTTAGTTTCCAGTTTGCAGTGTCAGTGTTAGTGAGAGGTTTTGAAGAATATACTTAAGAATATTAATTATGAGAGTTTTATAAGTGTTAATTATGACGCGGCAAAAAATATCGTTCAATTTAGATTTTATAATTAGATTATACACTACAGGAAATAAACATATATTTAATTTAATTTTGAAAATAATTTAACTAGTATATGATTAATATTTTTAATAAAAATAGCATTACAATATACTAGCTATGTTATATTTAACTTGATTGATTCATCTTAGATACTATTTAATACAGTAAAAAAATTGGATCATGTGGCCCGCAAACCAATTCAACTTAACGACCATGAACCTTTTCCAAAAAAAGGAAAGGTTGACACGCATGACTTATATAATTAATGAAATTATAATATTTTCATTAGAATTATGTTATCATTAACATGAATAATTGTTTTAAGATTATTTACATTATGCTGATAATTTGATCATTGTTTAGATATGTCACACGATATCTTATCTTTATTACGTGGGAATTTATTATTTATGCTATAAAATAGGTATTGCTATATTATTTTTTTATTTTGATTGTAATGGAATTATTTACATTTATTCACTATGAAATAACCATTTCTATAATATATATATATATATATATATATTATAAATATATTTTTGACATTTGGCAATGAAGGCAAATATGATATGAAAAGAAAAAAGAATGCTTGAGTCGGGATTTGAACTCGAGTCTCTAAAGTCTGTACCTTTAGCGCTCTAACCAACTGAGCTACCCAAGAATTCCAAGACAAATATACAATTTTCTTATACATGTAGTATTCTCAATTCACACAAGAGGTAGCGGAAATATCATTCAACTGCCATCTGGCGGCTAACCTAACAGTTAAGCAAATTATTAAAGAGAATATTTACTTTATAGCAGTAACGCTTGTATATATAGATATTATAAATATATTTTTGACATTTGGCAATGAAGGCAAATATGATATGAAAAGAAAAAGAATGCTTGAGTCGGGATTTGAACTCGAGTCTCTAAAGACTGTACCTTTAGCGCTCTAACCAACTGAGCTACCCAAGAATTCCAAGACAAACGTACAATTTTCTTATACATGTAGTATTCTCAATTCACACAAGAGGTAGCGGAAATATCATTCAACTGCCATCTGGCGGCTAACCTAACAGTTAAGCAAATTATTAAAGAGAATATTTACTTTATAGCAGTAACGCTTGTATATATAGATATTATAAATATATTTTTGACATTTGGCAATGAAGGCAAATATGATATGAAAAGAAAAAAGAATGCTTGAGTCGGGATTTGAACTCGAGTCTCTAAAGACTGTACCTTTAGCGCTCTAACCAACTGAGCTACCCAAGAATTCCAAGACAAACATACAATTTTCTTATACATGTAGTATTCTCAATTCACACACGAGGTAGCGGAAATATCATTCAACTGCCATCTAGCGGCTAACCTAACAGTTAAGCAAATTATTAAAGAGAATATTCACTTTATAGCATTTATGCATATAGCGTATAGCATATAGCATATAGCGTTACTGCTATAAAGTAAATATTCTCGTTAATAATTTGCTTAACTGTTAGGTTAGCCGCTAGATGGCAGTTGAATGATATTTCCGCTACCTCTTGTGTGAATTGAGAATACTACATGTATAAGAAAATTGTATGTTTGTCTTGGAATTCTTGGGTAGCTCAGTTGGTTAGAGCGCTAAAGGTACAGACTTTAGAGACTCGAGTTCAAATCCCGACTCAAGCATTCTTTTTTCTTTTCATATCATATATATATATATATATATATATGGTATGATAAGAAAAATAAATGCCTGGACGGGATTCGAACCCGGATCTCTGAGTCTGTACCTCAGCGTGATATCCATTACACTACCAGGCGAATCCAATTCAAACACTTATTTTTCTTATATATGTATTATACTCTCGATTATTACACTACCAGGCGAATCCAATTCAAACACTTATTTTTCTTATATATGTATTATACTCTCCATAATAATAATGGAGAGTATAATACATATATAAGAAAAATAAGTGTTTGAATTGGATTCGCCTGGTAGTGTAATAGATATCACGCTGAGGTACAGACTCAGAGATCCGGGTTCGAATCCCGTCCAGGCATTTATTTTTCTTATCATACCATATTAAGCTTGCATTGCTCAATGTTAAAGATTTAATTATAACATATATATATATATATATATATATATATATATATACTATCCCGACTCAGGCATTTACTTTTCTTTTAATTTTATATATCTTCTTCTTCTTCCTTCCAAGTATTAGGCCAAGGCCTGTTACGATCCTATAGAAAGTTTTCCCTCCTACTTCCGGGAAATTCTCGTATAAGACTTGAAAGCATAATAATAGTCCCTTCGATTGGTTGCTGGCCAAAGGAAGGCAAGACCAGTGATGGGGCTGCCATCTTATAGCCTCTGGTCAGGCTTTTCTGGAGAAGAAAAGAAAATAAAGGAAAGAAGTAATGGAAGAAAGGAAAGACTCCCTAGCCCTCGGATGCCCTAATAGCGTCGGGGTCGAAAAAAAACAAGAGTTAACCAAGAGAGGTTAGATAGTAAAGTTAAAAGAGTGCAAAACACAAGTAAGTGGAAGAAATGTTTTGCTCAGCTTGGGCACCTTGTGGTCGCCATCCACATATCCCCTAGATGAGGACCCCTGAGGGGTATATAAAAAGGGAAATCTTGCAGTACTGGTCTTGACATGACAATTTATTAATTTAATACAATATTGTTTAATTTTCCCATTGTATTTCGTCCTTTGTTACATTATAGCCCTCGAAAGATTTCCTGAAACATCAGACTCCCTCCAGTAGGCCTACTGGTCATCTTGTGTTTTAAAATACTAACAATAGTTAGTAGGACGTGCAATGCTGTATACGTCGCTTCTAGCTGTCTAGAATCACTAGTAATTAATTCAAACTTAAATCTGGATTCATTCGTTAACAAAATCATTGGAATAATTTTCTGTTTGCTGTGCCGTCTGCCGTGAATCGACTAAATCTAGATACTGTGAATTACGTATAAATTACGTTTGTGCATGATCAATGTTATATAACATAATAATACAAAAAAAAATTATTTAAAACCATTTCACTGTAGCGTTGTGCCCAACCGGTTCATTTCTAGAAGTAGTTCGTTCACTCGCGCTCAGTTTTGTGAACCATTCAATTCAACTAGTTCGTTCACAAAATTTAGCGAAGCCCTCCATTCATCATTCGCCAAGCAAAAAAAAAAAAAAAAAAAGCGTATTCAAGAAGCCACTCGCGCCAACCACATTCTGGTTGGCGCGAGTGAATTCTTCTTCTGTAATGTTTTGCACTGAGCCAGTATGTTAAAATTAATTAACAATTCTGTGAATTTCTGTTCTTGAAGTTAGCACTTCAACAGGATATGTATGAATAAATTCATCAGAATCATCACGTACCCATCGTGTAGACTCGTATTTAAAATAACTTTTACACACGAAAACACGATGCACCAGCGAAATCGTTCTGACCATCTTGATAACTTAAATCTGACTAACTGCATCCACGTGCTATGAGGTTCAAACCGAAGCAATTGGCATAGCTTACTTTAAAATCCCGCTCGATGGTTATAACCCAGTATTTCATTAATTTCAATATTTTCTTCCGATTAAAGTCATCAAAATCATTCGATAAGCAGCATTGTTTCTTTCAATCAACCTATTGCTTCTAATAACAATCTAAGTGCAGTATTAGTTTTCGTTAGTCCAACAGATATAAAAATGGCTAAATGTAATTAGAAAATGAAATAGCATTGAATACATTTAATTTTTACTCTCGCAGATCAAAGCTAGTTTCATTTTACAAATACAGACTTATATTTTATTAGTATGATATCGAATGTTCCAATTCTCTCTCCTCCCTCATTTACCAATATAAGATTCTAATAATTAAACAATCACAAAATTGAACATATATAAGCAATAATTGTTTTCTCATCTTGTGAATGTCATTCAGTAAGCTTCAATTGTCATTAATATTTACATTTTATTTACTGGAATTTCACCTATCCAGACTGTCACTTCCTTTTTACGACTGACATTTTCTCTTCTTTACAGTAAGGTAAGTAATTCTAAAATAAAACGAAGCTTATTTAAAATATTAAATAAATAATGAATTTATGCCCAGTATTTTATGAAAATGTCATATTTAATAAGGTTCTACACGACACATGACATAATGTCCCATAGCTATTGCCAAAACCGCACATGAGTTACAATTTAATGAATTTATAGCTCAATGAATCGCTATGCCTGAATGAAACACAAGTTAACCTCCCGTGTACTTAGATGTGTTACCATTTTCCATTTGTGTCTATTTAAGTCCCTTCAAATAATATATTTTCTGTTTATGATTTATTTTAATCTAGTAATCCCATACTACATTACATTAACTACAAGTAAGTAATTCACTGGCACTGTCGAACTTGACGTTCATAGCCACACGGACAAAGCTTTTCATACATCCCTCTCTTGAGCTAATGTTTTTCAACCACCCCCTGTATAATTCACATGGCTCAAATCATGACCTACTTACTGGGAGCTTTGCCTCTGGTGTTCCTACAATTAGTTTTCATGCCCCTGTCTCCACCACATATTTTTTCTTAAGATGTTTGTTATTGTTATGTCTTATTTTCTTCTTTGCCCAAACAAAACCGACTTTTTAAAACAAATATTGTTACTTGTATTGTACATTACTATTGTAGAATTTTCTTTGAATATTGTTAATGTTTCTTCTTCAGTCTGCTGGAAATAGGACATGTTCACAGATCAAGTGATTGAGTCATTTCAGTTCATTATGGGACAATCAACATATATTTCCTCTTTCATTGAATGAAATATGTGGAATTATATTTGGCGACATTCTTTTAATGTGTTTGAGCTAATTAATCCTTGATGTTTAAATTTAGCTTATAAGTATGAATATCCTCGATTAATGTCTTATATATTTGTTTTTTTTTACGTGATTGTGTAATCTGCTAATGGTAGTTCAGACATAATTTCTGCTGTGTCTATTTTCTTCCTCTCTGATTTTTAATTGCCCATTTTTCATTCTTATATGTTATAATAACATAGGTGCTGCCATTATTCTGTAAAATTCTGTAAATTTTCAATTAATTTCTTATGTTCTTCGTATTATTCAACATATGCAATGGATTAATACGTAGGATACATTAATTAATACAGTAGGCCCTGTATGATGGATTACTTAAATTTTGTTATTATTTTCCATTCGTTAAGATTCATATTCAGCTTGAGAAACCTTTTCTTTATTATTGTTCCTTACTAACAATGAGTATTTAACGTCATATCTTGCAGAAACAACACAAATAACGAACTTACTGCACGCATGATCCCAAACAGCAATTGACCTAATGACTTAGATATGGGAAAGCAGATGTAATAGGAACAGTTAAGTCTTTTAGGCTGCCATGGACAGGACATGATGACCTTACGTTCTAAATTGAATATCTAAAAAATGCAAAAATGAATGTTTTTGTTCCGACTAATTTTCCTGAGCCGAATCGACAGTTAAGGTTGTGTTTTATTTTTAAAAAATATGTCCAATTTAAAATGGTTTGCTGAATTAAATCTTTCAATCAAAACTTCATCTGTTTAACATCACAATAATTTCCATCAAATATTCCTACATCCAATTATGCAATCTCTCTAGTCAACATTTTGTTTTCTTTCAAAACTTAATATAATTAATTCAGCTCAAAAGTAGATTAGATTTGTCTTCATTTTCCATTATATATTCTTATATTACTGTTGCTCTTCGTACTTCTACCTTTACTAACATATTGTAATATTTAAACTTTTTTAACAATATTCATAACAATATTTTACAATTTTTACGTATTTATTTATTTCCGCAAAACACGTTAAAATTTGTAGCGAATAAGATACGGCCCTAATCTTGTATAGTCATTAATAAATACGATTAAGGAATAAACAAAGAATGAACTGAATATATAATACATCCATCCATAGTAATTCTGCCCGAGGGCAGGTCCTTCACTGCAATCATAGCATTTTCATGCTATTCTTGCAGCTTTACTAGGGAATTGTAGGTGTGGTAGCTTTCCGTTGCTTTCCTCACCGGTGAAGGATGATGATGATTATAAGTATGATGACGATGATAATGGCCATATGATTTCGGGGACCGTTTGGGCCTTAAAGTTTTCATGACATTTGTCTTACAGGTGAGGAAGAACCCCGATAAAACCCTCACCCAGAAAAAACTGCCCCGACCGGGGATCGAACCCGGGCCCACTGCGTGACAAGGCAGCACGCTACCTCGAGACCACAGCGGTGGACTAATATAATACATAGTAAATTAAATAATATCTTATTGGTAAAAGTTCCCACAAATAGCGGTGGACAACCTAAATAAAATAGGTCTTAAATATGTAACCCCTCGAATTAGACCTGAGATTCTTAAGCTGGGTCTAGCTTGAAATATCACGTTTGGGACAGAACTCCATGCTTCAATATTCACAACCGTGGAAAGCCCCAACTGTAAACACGCAAGCTAGCCGTGAAAAGAATTTAGAAGTAGGTGGGAGTTTAATAAAAATATTTACGCCTATAGGACACACATGATTGAATATTCTAACCAGTCAAAATCAGAGTTATGTGTACTACCATATATGAGAATAAAGGGTCCTGACTTCGATGTCAAACTTACAACGACAAATTAAAATTATACCCAACACTTCGTGGAGAGAAGATCTAAATTATATTGTTAGAATGTCTCGGAACACCAAGTACGGACTTAAGGAAAATTTCTCCAATTCATAAATAGTTTGCTAGCTCCAATCCTCATAAGTGAGATATCGAAAATCAGTGACAGAAAAGTTTTATCTTTACAGTGTAAAGTGCATTTAAGTTGGCACAGAAGGGAAATAAAGTAATTTAAATAATTAACTAGTGTCTGTTTCCTACTCATTTCACCTTCCGAACGCTATAGGAGATGAGAATCTCAATGTTCACCCTGAAACAACAGGAACCGACTAGCTACCGAGGTAGGACAATTAATAATTCATTACAATTATAACAGTGAACACAGTGACATTAACAGCGACCCTAAAATACTGCCTCAAAGTGGCGCCCACGTTGACAAACGATTCAAAACAGCTGCTTCATTATAGGCCTCTAGGCCGAAGAAACGTAGGAAGACCAAAACGTCGTTGGAAGGACGACCTGCGCCTGCGGCATGTAGTGCGCCGGGGAGCGGAACAGGCCCATACCTTGAAGATGACGATGATGATGAAACCGCTACTTATGGAAGATGCTGGATAAGCACAGGCCCATAGCGGTTTCATTTTGATAAAATCAGGTATAATGACTACCTCAGGGGTCCTCATCTAGGGGATATGTGGATGGCGACCACAAGGTGCCCAAGCTGAGCAAAACATTTCTTCCACTTACTTGTGTTTTGCACTCTTTTAACTTTACTGTCTAACCTCTCTTGGTTAACTCTTGTTTTTTTCGACCTCGACGCTATTAGGGCATCCGAGGGCTAGGGAGTCTTTCCTTTCTTCCATTTCTTCTCCAGAAAAACCTGACCAGAGGCTATATGATGGCAGCCCCATCACTGGTCTTGCCTTCCTTTGGCCAGCAACCAATCGAAGGGACTATTATTATGCTTTCAAGTCTTATATGAGAATTTCCCGGGGAGGGAAAATTTTCTATAGGATCGTAACAGGCCTTGGCATAATACTTGGAAGGAAGAAGAAGAAGGTATAATGACTAGTGGACTCAACTGCTGACCACATGCCATCCCTAATCTGGTTGTATAAACATCCACCTCTGTAAATGATGCGTGTGGATGTGAGGTCAGCAGATAGCTGGTAGACTAAGGGTCTTCTAGGGTTCTTCGTGTAATGGAGAAAAAAATTGTTTCCCGGAAAATTAATTTAAAAAGTTTCTGCAAATCCGTTATACCAATAAAACATGATTAAGAAATCACCAAACCTCCAGACTTTGAGTGTTGTGATGCTATATTGTACCCCTAAATTCAAATATCGTATTCTACATAATAATTGGAATATCCATAAACACGTGACCTCTCTATAGAACGCGCTTGAATCTAATCTTACCAAACCCCCAACTTTTCGGTTCCCCAACAAACTTGCTGTTTCACACTTCAGTTGATATATGGAATGGATCCTATTTACATTTTAAATAGTATATGATTGATTACTTATTCTTAAGAATTATAATAACTGGAGATGCGATACCAACTTCAAAGAAGACTATTATTCCGTCTCTCTCTCTCTTTCTCTCTCTCTCTATCTGTCTCCCTCTCTATCTCTCTCTCTCTGTGTATCTCTTTCTCTCTTCCTCTCTTTCTCTTTCTATCTCTCTCTTTCTTTCTCTCTCTATCTCTCTCTTTCTTTCTATCTACCTCTCAATCTTTTTTTCTCTCTCTCTCTCACACACACACACATACACACACGCACACATATACACACACACACGGAATTGAATTAAAATATGTTTTTAAAAGTTTTGTTCGTTCTGGTGATTTATGGTTAGCCTAGAAAGTGCGCCTGTCCTTCTGAGGTTCGAGACTTCAAACCGCTCGAAGTTTGTGGGTTTTTCAAGGGGGTAAACATTCAGAGTACAGCTTCCCTCCGAAGGGAAATTAAACCATGGACCATGTCATATATTTGAGGCAAATAAAATAATATAAAGTCTGAAATAAGAGGCTTCTGAACAAAATATTTCACTCCCAGATTTGAACTACGACTTCAATTACCTGGATATTTTAAAAAACATAGCATTGAATAAAATATAACTTAAATATTCAATGATTTTTCATTATTATGTAGAGACACTTTAACATCTAAGGTTATATCGCATATAGGATCTGTAAATATATCAAGTATGCTGTGTGTTTTGAATGTATTTTATGTAGAATATATCTCGTTTTTAATTTATGGTATTACTTGTGCCAATGCGTTTTCAAAATGTATTGGCTCATCACAATTTAAGTAGAAGATCACAAAAGACTTTTAATTTTGATACCAGAGGACAGGACATATTTGTACTCTGAATCTTTCACGATTCCTATGTGTAGACTTCCCAGTCATGCAAGGGTATGTCGGTCACTATCATTATTTAAACCTAAATGCTTAGTATAATAAGGCCAACATAACGAAAATGCTACTGTGATAAAAAAGTATTATTCATTAGCCTTACATACGGGTAATAAAATGCATCTAAGATATCAATTACAACTTCGAATTTCTCAAATTTCTAAAATAGCTTTTCTTATACTATTTGATTTTCTATTTTTTAGTGTTAATATAGACCACATTCGCATTGTTTATACTATACTTTAATAATATTAGCGGCCGTAATTTTTGTTTCATCGAAACCAAACTCGACATATAACAATTAATTTAAAAATACAGTAAGATCAAGTTCCATAACCACCAGTTGTAGGAGTTCACCTGAAACGAAAATATAAAAATTGATCTAACAATCGCGATATTTGATATTTCACAATGAAATTCAGTTTATACAATTACAATACACCGGGGAAGTTTTCCCCGAAAGTAACGAAATCCGACCGTTAGAAGTGTGTTTTACCTGAAACCCGAAATTAAAAACTGTCTCTAGGAATCGCCATGTTCGGTTCGTCGCAATCTGTACCAAACAATTCGATTAACCCTTAAATTGACAATGTGTCCTATAAGATCCATTAGTTTTATTTATTTAATATGTTTAATAATGTAATGGAAAAATGAATCGGCAAATATTTTTAAATTTGTGTCAAATATACAATATGCAATTACGTAATAACTAGCGTTAGGATTTTTTGTGCACCTTTTTGATCTATGAAGATTTAGAACTTTCTGAATGAAATCAATGAGTGAGATATTGCCTCAAATTGAGAATGGGTTTCATTTTCTTTCAATTATTTCTTCCCTTTTTTGAATATTTTTCTTTCCACCCCTTTTTATGACTGTTTTGTCATACTTGTTAAATATTTATGTAGCTATTTTTGCCGTTGAATTTTCTTTACTATTCTGCGTATTTATCAATATTAAAATAACTGGTAATTGGTTTCCCATGAACATGAAGTAGTGAACCAGTCTGCTTTCAGTGAACATAGGACTAAACTAAATTTAAATACAGCACACCTGTAAAAGTGATTTTTTTGTTTTTTTTCTTTTTTAATTAATTGGAATCAGTAGCAGTAAATTTACTCATTCTTATTCTTGCCAAATTAGCATTGAATTTTATTCAGATTGAAATTTTGAAATGCTGAAATTGGAAATAAAAATTAACTGGTTATTTTTCTCAGTACGTTTCCGTTTGTTTATCTAAATTGCTTGATTCGTAACAAGTTCAATTTTCGCTATGCTTTAGTTTTCGCTATGCTGTCTTAAGAAATTCAAGTAGGATTGCAACGAAAGGATGGAACCATTATGATGCACTGTCTGTGCTTCATAAATCACATTCGAAGATAAACGAAAGCGAGATTGTATCTGACAACCTATTTCACTTTGAAGCATCGCCATTTATACTCGATAAAAAAAGTCTTTATTTCTTTATTTTTTCTTTGTTTTCTTACCTTAGTTTAACCTCTCCATTTGTAAGTACTTTTACATGCCCCACGTAACATGGGCTTTATATGGACACAATTCCGCCACGGGAAGATTCTAACTAAACTCTTCATTAAACACATACTTCTCTTTTTTTTACCACATAAGGTCTGGAAGGTCTCTCCAGATGATAGATCAGTGTCATCTCTGAGAAAACACGAACATTTAATACAAATACACACCATTCACTCATAGAAAACAAGGTGAATTTAATGCGATGATAATGATGATCAGATTATGTTCGGGGACCATTTGGACCTTAAAGTTTCGTGACTTACTTATAGGTGAGGAAAACCCTCATCCAGTAAGCTTGTCCAAGCAGGAGATCTGAGACAACAAATTTAAGATTGCACCACAGAGATTGACTAAAAATATATTTTTTGTACACGTTCAAATGTTTATTAAATTACATTTATGAGCTATAAATTAGAGAACACCTTTTTGTCCCATTACTTTTGTATTTTAACACCTTTTTACTTACCTTTTTGTCATGAAAATTACATATAAAAATCCTAAGCTTATAACTTACGGTTATTGGAATATTAATCCGACTTGCTATGGAATTCGCTTAGCTTACGCATTTCCTGCGTGACGGACTTTTTTGTTTTTATTCTTTGTTATGTTAGTATTAATATTAGACTACATTCGCATTGTGCATTGTTTAAACTACACTTTAGTAACATTTTCAATTACATTAAGTATATCCATCCATAGTAATTCTGCCCGAAGGCAGGTCCTTCACTGCAATCATAGCATTTTCATGCTATGCTTGCAGCTTTACTAGGGAATTGTGTAGGTGTGGTAGCTTTAAGTATATTAAAGTTTTATTTTTCGCTGGTTGAATAAAAGGGATGTCGTTATGGGCTTAAATCTGTCAGATTAAATAAAAATACATATTGTAATAATCTTCTTACTACTACTACTACTACTATTATTATTACTATTATTATTATTATTATTATTATTATTATTATTATTATTATTATCATTGTTATTAAGTGGTGAATATGATTAAATAGATGCTGTTAACAAAGTCACTACTATGACGGCTGAGGAAAACCAGAAAAAATACTTAAATCAGTTTATCTGTACCGGAGTTTGTAAATTGTAAACACAAACACGCTAAATAATGGAAACAGTTAGGAAATCTAAAATCAACAGGAAGACTTGGAAATTACTTAGAGGTCAATACCTTACAGGATGTGGCATGAAACATTCTATGCCTATAGCAGAACTTGTTCCTTGTCGTTAATTGGACCAGTTTTTATGATGTTGCAACTCTCATAATGAACAGTTGAAAACTGTTAGAATCTCTTAAATACAGTATTCTTCTTTTCTATTCATCTCTCGCCTATGGCCATTAATTATCCAAACTTAGTTTTACACGCTGCCTCATCATACTTGAGTTCCCGAATTCGGTTTCCGTGTGTTTGAAACTTGATTTCACATGGTAATAGTCTTTTATGCATCAAAGACGAAATTATGGTTTTACATAGTATTACATAGTATTGCTTCCGAGGGCCTCCTGGTCCGAGGCCGCAAGTCACTCGAGGTATAAACAATTCAATTTCGAACTTTGTACATACAATAGTTTATGAGGCACTAACTCGTAATGGAAATAATGTTTAACAGCTTTAAATTAGATATTTACATTGTATTTGTATGTCATGTATGGCGTGTTCTGTTTTCGAATCTAAGGACTGTGTGTACTGCAAAAATTATCTCCATGTACCGTGCGTTATTCTCTTGACACTATGTTAATCTCTCAACTCAATTGACAATTTAATTGAGTTGAATGTTACTGAGCGAGTTGGCTTAAGCGTTAGCGTTCTAGACTCGTATTCGGGAGGTCTCGGGTTCATATATCGATGCCGACAAACCTGACTATGGTTTTTTGATAGTTTTCCTCAATTTTCAAGGTAAATGCTGGGCTGGAATATCATTACCAGGATTCATTGCATTATACTTGCCATTTCATAATGAAGTATAATAAAAAATGAAGGGAAATGAAATCAAGAGACACTGTAGGACCTAGGAATATTTAAATCAAAAATTACATTTTCTGTTTTGAAAGTTATGAAACTAGTTGTTTTAAGAAGGCCATGACATGCTGTATTTGAGCAAACAAAGTCCGTCAGGCAGGATCTGCGCTAACTAAGCGAATTCATCAGCAAGTCTAATTTATGGTCCAATTTTGCTGGTTTACGGAGTGTTTGTTTATTTCTATTAAATTGGAGACATACGCTTTCTAATGTCAGCTGATTTAAAAGTGTTGTACTGCATTGAAAACCATACATGCTTAACCGTAACTTATCTATTTGTATATTGTATAATTTGACACAAATTTAAATATCTACCGATTCATTTTTCCATTACTTTATTCAAACATTAAATAAATTATACTAATATTTCTTATAGGATACATTGTCAATTTAAGGGTTAATTAAATTGCATGGTATACATTGCGAAGAACAAAACATGCCAGTTGCTACAATCAATTTTTAATTTCGGGTTTTAGGTAAACCCCCACTTCTAAGGTTCGAATTTTTCCGATTTTTGAGGAATACCTTCAGCGATTTTTTTTTTCTAATAGCATAGGCTATACTGAGTTCGGTTGTGAAACATTTAAAATTGCTACCGTTAGAACATTTAGAATTGTGAAACAGTAAAATATATAATTTATTCATGGGCTCATTTACCTACAGAGTTTAGCATTCAACAGAGGAAACATGAACGTTGTCCAACTAAAACTATGTTTTCTTGATTTCAAGGGAAAAGTGTTCTACCTGTTTTTTTAACCCTTCAATAATGGACTAGTGCGCATCAAAATAAACCGTAGGTAACGCTATATTTATTTATGGGTAAATATGTTTTTAAATGTGGCATTATATTTTTAAAAAAGCCATTCTGCTGTAAGCGCGTAAACAAAGCGAATACCGCAGCTAGTCGAATGTATGACCAATTTTGCTGGTTTACAGAATATAAATCTCATTTATTAAATTACAAAAACTCAATTTCTGATAATAGCTTATTTAAAAGTGTAATGAGAACAAAGATAATTTTTTAACTTATAGTTTCAGGTAAACTCCCAATTCTAATGGTGGGATTTCGCTGATTTTTGGTGAATACCTTCCTCATTTACGTCTAATGCATATATCGTGGTTTTTTTTTGCGAAATATCGAAAATTTCGAAATGATACTGTAGGCTACATCAATTATATTTAGACTTCAAAAAAAACATACGATTCAATTAAGAGGGGAATGTTATATAGTATCCTGCTGGAGTTCGGAATTTCTAACAAGGTAGACTTATACGAATGTGTCTAAATAGCTCAAAGAACAGGGTGCGTGTAGGCAAACAGTTTTCGGATACATTTGAATTCCAGAATTGGTTGAAAGCAAGGAGATGCACTATCACCTCTACTATTTAATTTTGTACGAGCATGCTATCATCTTTAGAGGATGAAAAACGCCCACAACTTAATGGTATTAATAAGCTGTTAGTTTATGCTGCTGATGTAGTACTATTGGCGAGGAGATACTAAAGGCCTACACGCACACACTATTGATTAACACTAAGAAATTGGGACTGGAAGTAAATATCAATAAAACTAAATACTTAGCCACGCATATAAATACGTTATAGTTCAAATGATCAGCTAATGACAAATGAGGGAAATTTTGAGAAGTGGCTGAATTCAAATACCTGGGAACAATAATCACAAATAGGATCCGATGGAATCTCCCACATCAGGTATAATGGCAGAAATATTTCTACAAGATTTGGAAAACAAATACTATGAAATTCTAATAAATAAATTCAATATAAAGCTAATTACAAGATATGTGGATGACGTCATGATTGTTTATGAAAATGAGAACAGAAAAGAAAAGGAAATTCTGCTAGAACTAAACAATATGCATCCTTAAATAAAATTTACGGAGGAGATAGAACTTAATAACAAAATAACCTATCTAGACCTTACCATAAAGAAACACATAAAAAAAAGAAACTTGAAAATAAGTATTTTCCACAAATCTACAAATAATATGCTCACCATTAATAACAAGTCTAGACACCCATACCAACAAAAAATCAGCACGTTTAATAGTTTAATCAACAGAATGTTAAAATTACACTTGCACAAAACAAATTATAACAAAGAAGTACAATATCTTAAAAACATGGCGAAAAGCAACGGTTTCAACAAACAAATCATTGATAAGCTTATAAAGAAAGATTGCAAGGGATAGTGACGTGCATTTCATCACCTCTCCTATCCAAATCTCATCCTCAACCTGCTCGTGGTGCAACCTGCAATTACAAATGAGGCTCTGAGGACCGAGTACTGGTGGTATAACCACATCACCTTAATGCAGAGGAAATATTATATTAGTGGGAACCCCACAATAATACCCCTCTGGACCAGCAACACATTGGGCCAAAAAAAAATTAATTTGCTTTCAAGTCTCTAACCAAGCCTCGGGTGTGAAGCGCCGTACAACAGGCTACACAAGTGGGACCATAAAAGAAGTGAGGAAATTATGGAAGAGTTGGATGTAGAACCCATTCTCTACCATATACAAAACTACCAGAACAACTGGAAAGCCCATCTTCAACGAATGCCGTCTCATAGAATTCCAAAAGCCATGCTTCGTTACTGTCCCCAAGGCAAAAGATCGCTGGATGGAAAACTCTTCTTTGAGACCGTAACAGGCCACATGGCCTAATACTTGCATGGATGATGATGATGATAAAGAAACAAAAAAGAAAAAATGATGTAAACAATATAACAAAAATTAAAAGAGAATCTGATACTAACAACACATGGGTAACATTAACATACACAGAAATGAAACCACAAAACTTGCCAGAACTTTGAAAAAGATAAATGAAAACATTAACATAGCTTATAAAACAGGAAACAAATTAAACAACATAATATACAATGGCATAGAAGGACACAACAAATTCAACAACTAGGGAGTCTACAAACTAACATATAATGATTGTAATAAATGTTATATTGGCAGGACAAGCAGAAATTTCAATATAAGATATAAAGAACACCTAAAAGATTTCATATACGCAGATGATATATCAAGCTATGCTAAACATCTAATTAACGCAGGTCATCGAATGAACACAATTGAAAATACTCTTACGATAATCCACCGAGGAAACATTCCAGCTAAGATAAATATATTTGAAGACCTCGAAATTATAAAGCAAACAAACAACACCTCACTTCTTAATGAGAACGCACCCCAGTCAAACTCATTATACGAGATCGTAAAAAACAAGTCAGTTGCTGCTTTTGAAGAAGTAATTCTTTTCCCACGTTGTGGTGACGTATTGAAGCAGCTAACTCTCTTCATGCCCGAAGTTGTAGTAACATTTTGAAGGATTAGTGTCCCAAAAAGAATTACTGGTTCAGGTTGGGTTTGATTTTCGGTAGAGCTGGAATCTCTTCTCAAGGTCTGAAGTTGGTACACAGGGTAGGAAAACACTTTAAAAATCACTAATAACTGATTCTTGTAGAAATAATTATAAATTTATTCATTTTGTACGTTCCCAGCAGATTAAATTAATTTAAGTGGTATTATTCTTCACCGTCAATTAAAATAATTTTTTTCTTTTCTTGAATCAACTATTCTTCTTGTATTAAATATCACATTTTAACAAGAGAAATCTTATTGCTTCCATGTTTGTTGAAAGTTGTATGCAGAATGACTAGGTAATTCTTTTATAATTTTAAAGAACATTATTACATCACATGATTTTATATTTAAATTATATTGGTTAATATAATGTGTAAATTTGATTTGTTAAATCAAAAAGTTAATTGTTTTAACATCCAATCAGAGTTTAGTATACTTTTATTTAAAAATATTAAGTTAAGCAGGTGTTCTTATTACAGTTATAACAGAAAGCTTTATAATTCTGACAACAATGACTTAAAACAATTTTTAAAAGCATTATTTAGAAAGACTGTTGTGTAATACAATTTCCTTAATTGTTACTGAGACATTTTTATTCAACAACAAACAACAATGAATTATTTAGATGTTTTTCTTTATTTAAGTTATATTTAGATATTAAAAGAATTTTAAAGTATAAAATTATTAACTTTAACTTTTATATTTATTACGATATTAAAATCCTGCTTTAAAATGCCCCTGATGATTTTTTTTTTGTTTCCGCTAGGAAGAACAAAAGAAACATGATCATTCCCCAAGAAATATTACTTTAATTAATTAATCAATTTGTAAAGTAACTTATCTGCTTGAAATAGATATGCATTTACATACACACACAATGAAATTAACACTTTAAATATTTTCATTTTTCCTGAAAGAGAAATACATTACATTGACAACAATGTCATACATTTTCCATTATAGAACATCTTTTTTTTTCCATACAATATTCTAATTCAACATATCTTTGTTACATTCATGTAACATTTTATTTTTAACAACATATTTTAATTTTTTTTTCTTAATTGTAAATATCAACTTGTCCTTTTACTTTACATATCTCAAGTTCTTTTTTTTTTTTTAGCTACATATCTCAATTTCTGTTTACACTGCATTTAAATTCTGAGGTATTCTATTCACCTCAGCTTCAACTCTGTTGTTACCATTTGTTAACACAAGCTCAGGATTATTAATTGTATTCGGATTTATTCCAGTAACAATATGTCTTAAACAATTTTCAATTTGAGGGCTTGTATTATTTATACATTCTTGCCTAACAAAATATCCTTCTCGTTTATTATTATAAGAGTATACATTAGAATAACTATTACGTCTACGTTTCCTTCTGTGGGGTGATGTCCAATTTCTATCATTACCTTCACCAGAATTTTCTACGTTCATAAATTTAATTTCTCGCCTATCATTTCTATTCTGAAAATTTCCAGAATTATTTACCGTTCTGTCATTATAAGGTCTATTCCTATAATTATTTCCATTTGACATTCCTCTATTTGCTTGGGGGTTCCTATTCCTATGATAATTATCAATTTTTTTTCACATCTTTATTATGATCATCATAATTTTTATTTTCATTATTCTCTGCCCCTACCCCAAGAACATTTTTGTTGGAATTTTCTTGTCCATTCCAGTTAGCTCCCTTGTTTCTGATCTCAACCTCTCTCTTATTTTCTAATAAAGATAACAACTCAAACATGTCTGAAATGTTTTGAGGTCTAGCAATGATCAAGTGATATTTAATTTCTTCTGGGTAATTATGGGATATTAAAGACAAGAAAGATTTTTCATCAATAGTTGGTTGGAGAAGTGCAGCTATCCTTGCTTTTTCTAGAAAATACCCAAGGTAACTATGATCTATTTTAGGATTATATTTACCACTAGTAATCTCTAACCTGGCTTTATTTCGTCTTTCATGACCCCAATAGTAATTCATAAAAGCACTTTTAAATGTATTATAATCCATCGAGTCATGACATGCTATTTTAAACCAAGATTCAGCCGAATCTTTCAACGACCTTTTCACAAACATCATTTTATAATTACCACTAATACATTTTAATTGAAAATATTCCTATAACTCTGTAATGAAGTCAAGAGGACTTTAGCTCGAATGATCTGAAAAACATGGTAAATTTATTTCTGACAAATTTGCCGGAATTTTAGAATGTTCCAGAAAATTTTGAGATTGACTGTCCATACTACATTCTTTTGATTTGTCAAACTTATTTTCATTTACACTAGTTGACTCTTTACTCTTATTCAAAATTTATTTTCTAAATCTGTACATTTTTCAGTCCAATTTCCCATCTTTTCGTTCACCACTTCTTCTAGTTTCACTCCTATTTCACTTTTTTTGAATTATTTATTTCTTTTTTAACCTTACTTTCTAAATTTTCAATTGTACTTCCTAAATTTTGAACAGTACTACCTAAATTTATGAAGCTATTTTTACATGCTTCATCTATTTGCACCATAGATTTTATTACATCATTTACTTTATCATCTACTTGTTTAATTTCACTATCATGTTTTTCTTTCAAATCTAGTATATTTTTGTTCTACCCTGATTTGATTTAGATTATATTCAATTTTTAATTCTTCAAATCTTTCTTCTACCCTAACACCAAATATTTCAAATTTATCATTTAATTATTCCCTAAGTTTAGAATTATCACTTTTTAATTCTTCCCTAAGTTTAGAATTATCACTTTTTAATTCTTCCCTAAGCTTAGAATTATCACTTTTTAGCTCTACAAACATCATTATCATGATATCGTTTAAAGCTTGACTATTATCATTAATAACATCCCTATGATTAGAAATATCAACACTTTGTCCCGTATTAACAGATTCATTGTCGGCATATTACTGTCACTATTCACATTATTTCCCTATGTGTTCGTTGCCGTTTCGATATTTCTATATAAAATTTTCCTATTTCTTAAAATCACATAAATGCACTTTAACTATTTCACTATTAAAATTTATATTTACTTACATTCGTCGCTGTGTAGTAACTCCGATCTCGTGTATAGGCACCTGGTTAGATTTTCCCACGATGTTTCTGGTTCCTTGATGTATTAGATTCTTGAAGTTCCAGAATGTGTGATGAAACTAGTTGAATGATGTTGATTCAGGTTGTATGATGATTCTGGTCCCGCGTTGGAAGCATCATTTTGAAGAAGTAATTCTTTTCCCACGTTGTGGTGACTTTTGAAGCAGCTCTTCATACCCGATGTTGTAGTAATATTTTGAAGGATTAGTGTCCCAAAAAGAATTACTGGTTCAGGTTGGGTTTGATTTTCGGTAGAGCTGGAATCTCTTCTCAAGGTCTGATGTTGGTACACAGGGTAGGAAAACACTTTAAAAATCACTAATAACTGATTCTTGTAGAAATAATTATAAATTTATTCATTTTGTACGTTCCCAGCAGATTAAATTAATTTAAGTGGTATTATTCTTCACTGTCAATTAAAATTAATTCTTTTCTTTTCTTGAATCAACTATTCTTCTTGTATTAAATATCACATTTTAACCCCGAGAAATCTTATTGCTTCTATGTTTTTTGAAAGTTGTATGCAGAATGACTAGGTAATTCTTTTATAATTTTAAAGAACATTATTACATCACATGATTTTATATTTAAATTCTATTGGTTAATATAATGTTTAAATTTGATTTGTTAAATCAAAAAGTTAATTGTTTTAACATCCAATCAGAGTTTAGTATACTTTTATTTAAAAATATTAAGTTAAGCAGGTGTTCTTATTACAGTTATATCAGAAAGCTTTATAATTCTGACAACAATGACTTAAAACAATTTTTAAAAGCATTATTTAGAAAGACTGTTGTGTAATACAATTTCCTTAATTGTTACTGAGACATTTTTATTCAACAAACAACAATGAATTATTTAGATGTTTTTCTTTATTTAAGTTATATTTAAATATTAAAATAATTTTAAAGTATAAAATTATTAACTTTAACTTTCATATTTATTATGATATTAAAATCCTGCTTTAACACAATTGAAAATACTCTCACGATAATCCACCGCGAAAACATTCCAGCTAAGATAAATATATTTGAATACCTCGAAATTATAAAGGTAAGGAACAACACCTCACTTCTTAATGAGAACGCACCCCAGTCAAACTCATTATACGAGATCGTCAAAAACAAGTCAGTTGCTGCTACAAACAGTTCGGAGTATACATCACCGTACACAACAACGAGTAGCGGAAGCTCAACCAGCCGAAGATGGAAGATAACTTCCGAAAGCGCTCCAGTTAATTGTATATACAATATTTTAACAAAATTTAGGATGACGGCACCTACCAACAGGTACATTTTAATTTTTAACTCTCATCATATAAATACGAATGAGATGGACAAAGAAATTAAACATAGGCTCAATCTGGAAATGCGTTCCATTACGCATTACAGGGACTCTTGACGTCCCAACTCCTTAAAAAAACGTTAAACTGAAAATACATATAACTGTTATTCTACCAATTATATGGATGCGAAACATGGACACTTACTTTAAGGGAGGAAAGGAGATCACGAGTATTTGAGAATAAAGTTCTTAGGAACATTTTTGGACCAAAGAGAGATGAACAGACAGGTGAATAGGGAAGACTTACATAACTACGAGTACATAATCTTTATAGGAAGCCAGATATAATGAGAACAGTTAAGTCTCGTAGACTGCTATTGGCAAGACATGTGGCACGAATAGGAAATGAAAGACGTGCATGGAAGCTTCTTGTAGGAAAATCAGAGTGAAAAACGCCCAGTTGATAGACCAAGAATGAGGTGGAAAAATAACGTTAACCATGATTTGAAGGAAGTAGATTATATCGGGAATGATTGGAAAACATTAGCTCAGAATAGGGATGTGTGGAGAGCTTATGTCCACGCGGTGATGAACCTACGGTTTCGATAGTGCCGGTGAGTAAGGTAGTTAGAACGATTTCAGACATTTAGTTCAGCTGACCTCCTGTACCTAATGGTCAAATTTTACTGGTTAACGAACCCAATCTTACTTTTTTATTGATTGCTATATGCGCCGTGTTTGGCTCTGATAAAACAAGAATTCCGGACGCCAGAGCGTTAAAACACACACACACACACACACACACGTATATATATATGCTTGCATTGCTCAATGCCAAAAAATTAATTATAACATATATATATATATATATATATATATATATATATATGTGTGTGTGTGTGTGTGTGTGTGCGTGTGTGTGTGTGTGCGCGCGCGTGCGTGTGCGCGTGTGAACACACACAAAATTTTGATCATAGCCATTTTTAGTGCATTAGATTAGATCGGATATCTATTTTTTTTTTTTCCAGAAATGTTTTCGTGATAAACTTAATAGTTTCATTCCTATGGAATTCGCAAAAAATGTTGTCTTCCTCAAAATATTAAAAAGTGTTGGCCGTCCTTCTAAATATTAACCCGACTTGCCTGTTACGCGATTTTTTTTGTGATGTGCCAATATATTTTTTTCCTCTTGGTCGATATTAAAAAGTAGCTTTGGAAAACCTATTGTTACTCATTCTCTTATGACGACTTTTTCATTTCCTTTCGCCAAATGGTTCGACCGTGAGTTCTTCCATAATATCTTAATTACGTTTGTGTGTGTGTGTGTTTTTTTTTTTTTAACTGCTGTCTTCCTTATGCATTTCATCTCACATAGTGTGATTCTGATATTGCCAGGTGTTCTAAATGGCAATGCCATGTTTTCATAAGCAAGAATATATAGAAGCGTAAATACTTTTTGAACATTTGCAGGTTTGTAAACATATTGGCCATGCCCATAGTTAAAAATGTTATCAGTTATCACTAGGGCACACATTTTATATGCTAAAAGCTAAGATTGAAACGTAGGTATGATGAATAGTAATACCCCTGATTTTCTTTTGTCTTGGTTCCACTTACAAGCAGTTCACTAATATATGGGACTTGTATTTATGGATGCAGTCTTAATTACAAGTGCATAAAAACCCATATCCATGGAGGACTTTTTGATCTGCAGTTTACAGGTTTCTTTATTCTTTAATCTTAGTTTAATGTCATGAACACCGATAGCCTCCCTTACTCAATCTGTATTTTGAATTTGTAATTTCTTTATATCTTTCAGATCCTTTTTAAAAAATGTTTGGTTGAAACATGTTTAAGTAAAGTAAAATGAACCCAATTCAGGCCGTAGGAGACCCTTGGGGTAGTAGGAGATTAAGGCTCTCATTTTTTCTAGACAATCGGCACTTGATGTCAGCCGGGTTGTCAGCCTTGTGTGACGGCAGTCTTTACTCCCCGGACAAGCGTATGGTGCTCATTTCAGTTAGGGGCTGAGTCGATCCCAGGGTCATGGTTTCCTCAATACATGTGTTTTGTTTTGCATTTTAAATTTATTTTATTTGGACTCCTAAAATCCATCTGACTGCTAATGGCATTTCATACCGTTAGTGTGGTTACTGTTAAAACGAAAATATGTGTTTTAAATCCCAAAATATAAATTATTTGTAATACTCTGGCCTGAAATGTAAGTTGTCAGTAATATACTGAATTTAGAATTTATTTCTGAAAACCTTTCTCCCGTCATTGGCTAACTCCGACATGCGTGGTGTATTGAGCTCGCTCTGGTGATGGTTTTATGTATGATACATGGTTACTGAGGTATTCTCGGATGGTATATTAAAATTCGTGATATTATTTTTATTTTTTGTAATAATAGACTTTTTCCCTAACCGTTAGTTCCCTAGATTTAACAATGTGTTTAATTAAATTTAGTTCTTTAACAATTTTATGATCTTCTATCTAACAATGCGCTGTTAGTGCTCATTTTTCTGTTTGATAAAATTTAATGTTCATTATGATTTCCCGTGATTTCATTTTGTTGACTCAGGATATTTTTACTAGTAAGATTATTCTCTTTTCTGTTGTATTCGGTGATATTTTCGACATTACATTTTGAGGAAATATGTGGAAAAAATTTAATGAGAGTTAAAACAGAATTAGATTAAAATGTTATTGGCTAGTATCCGAATTTAATTACCTTAGACACCTAATTTCTAAAACAAAAAAAAAAACAGGCACAGAATTCAAATATCAGCAACATAATACGACAAATGGAACAATTAAACGAGACATAAGGAAGCAAATGCTCATAGAAACTAAATTACGATTACACAATATACGTAACAGCAAAGTGTGATTGTGATTAATGGTGTAGCCCATTGTTGAGCCATAGCCTCTCCTTTGTCAAGAATTTATAGACCAAATTCTTTTTAGTTACCTTATTTGTCCTAAGATGTCATGAGTGGCATGCGGTCAACACATCGAAATCTACTAGGCAACTAAGGTATTACTAGGATGTTTGAGATCGATAAATTTTGCTTAGAGGTATCTTTATTCAAGCTTAAGGATCTTTTACGAGCCCGAATATCTTCAGACTCGGGACTCACGGCTTAAAGTCCCACCCGGAGATCTTGCTCCTTGGATTTTGCATCCTAATAAATCCATCGGTCGTGGCCGGGTTAGAACACGTGACCCTCGGGACTAGAGACGAGGGACATGACCACTAGTTCATCGCGGCCGACAAAAGTAACTTTTTTGTGGGTTCATTGTATTATAGGACCCATCATTATTTGCTCTGAATGAATAGAAATTAAATACTGTGTTATGTAATCTCTTACGGTGTTCCTGGTTTCGAAACATTAGGCATTTACAAAAGACTAATATAGCCTTTTTCTGGGCCTCAAGGAGGGGGCTTACAATCCTTCCTTTTGTTCTCTTCTGACCTAAGTTGGAACGTAGGCTCAGAGGTGTTAGGAAGAACACGTATGTGCCCCCTGGAATACCACAATAAATGTTTAAACCCTGTTGTTTTCCAGTACTGACTATTTTTCCTAAATTTGTATTAGGTAAACGGTAATACAAAATAAAATAATTAATAATTGAAGATGAAAATACATGATAGAGGAGGGAATAGGAATGGAAAGTGTTAATGGGATGAAATTCGGGAAACTGGAGAACCCTGAGAAAAATTCAAAAAGTCCCAGTATTTTCCACTACCAGTGCCCCTCCAGAACCCCCAGGATTTTAAACCTAGGATCCCAGTCGGGACAGCAGTGAGCGCAGCCATGCGTCTATCTTGATGGCAAATGTTGACATTCGTGAAAGGGTAAAAGTTCTAAACACAGTACAATATATCCAAGAATGTCAAAATAATTGGTAACTCACCTCCACAGAATAAAGATGAAAGGTTCACCCGAATGGGTATTATACTTTGCTAAAATCCGAGATCGTGTATGGCTAATCTTGTAATGGTGTGCCTCTGCTCCTGATTCTCTTTGGTCCAGCTGCGGTCGATCATTGCAGTCGTCCCATGGAAGTCGATCTATCTCCGCTCTTTTCATTCTTCCCCGTTCTTGAATTTTGTTGTTGGTTCTGGTAGATGATAGGCTGAGTCTCAGATCCTCTATGTAAAATGTTCCCTTGGCCAGCTCATATGTTAGCCTTGAAGGCGCATATTTGCCCACTCTGAGGGCACATTTTACGAACCGTGCCTTCACTTTCTCATTGCGTTCTAAGTTACTGATTGTCATTTTTTCCTATATTAATTCGAGTTCATACATGATTATTGGAGATATTGTCGTGTCGAAAAGTCTAGTTGCAGTCTTTAGTGATAAGGATGCAATATTCTATATTCGGTACATCGCTTTCGTGGCTTCCGCTGTCCTTTCCTGTAAGGGGTATCTGAACGGGTTCCCTGTTGTTTGCAGGTTTACGCCTAGATATCTGAATTTGTTGTTATGGGTTCGTTGTGTAGCTTCATTATGTCTTTCGTTGATGTTCGCCCTCCTTTTCTGAATGTCATCAGACAGGTCTTTTGCATACTGATGCTCAGTTGGTTTTCCATTACCCAACTTCCTACTTCTAAAAGTGTTTCTTCTAGTTCTTCTCGGTTGGGGGATCCTAAGGCCATATCGTCTGCATACGTGATTAATGTGGTTGCAGTCCTTATTTCGAGTATCTCCAGTATGTCTGCCGTCGCTATGTTAAACATTAGCGGGATTATAGGGTCGCCCTGGAGGACTCTATTTGGCTGTGTGATGATCTTTGATCTGGTGACCCCATCTTCTATTTCGATATATTTTTACTTGACAGCATCTTCTATTATGTTGACTAGTGGGTGTTCTATGCCGATCATGTGTTTTATTTTTTGGATCAAGAGTTTTCTGTTCAGGGAGTCGAATGCTTTGCCGTAGTCTATGAATACAGTATAGTATTTTCCTTTGGTTTTCGTAGGGCTTCTTTTATTTCGCCCATTAGGTACCTGACGGCTTGTAATGTGCTTCTACCTCGAGTGAAACCAAAATGGCATTCAGGGATTGAGACTATTTCTTCTAGTCTGTTCGTTATGATCTTCATAGCCTATATATTTTGAAGAGGCTGTTTTCAAGTGTAAGCATTGGGGTCGCTTGTGTCTTCTTTTCCTTTTTATAGCAATTTAATAAATAGCCGAGTTTAGGCATTTGTTGAAAATATTGGTCCATAGTGGTACTAGTTTCCCGAAGAACTCTATGATGTGTTCTATGTAGATTCGATCTGGACCCGGAGTTTTTTTTATTTTTTTGCCTGTCTTATAATGATCTCTATTTCCTCTGGTGTTGTGGTTCTGATGTCTTTTTCGTGGATCATTGTCGGTTCTTCTGTTTCATTGCCGTTTCTGGTGTAAGATATGTCTATGTTGTTTTTGTTCAGTAAGTTTTGAAACTGTACCTCCCTTTTACCCATTGTTATTTGAAGGAATGTTGAATTATGCCCCTCGTTGTGGCGACATTTTGAAGAAGTATTTAGTCAGTTCTTCATTATTTTCCACGTTGTGGGCGCAATTTTGAAGGATTAGTGTCCAAAAATAATAAATAAGAATTACTGGTTCAGGTTGGGTTTGATTTTCCAGTAGAGCTGGATTCTCTTCTCAAGGTCGAAGTTGGTACACAGGATAGGAAAACACTTTAAAATTCACTAATAACTGAACTAGTAATAAATTTATTCATTTTGTAGGTTCCCAGCAGATTAAGTAAATTTAAGTGATATTATTCTTCACTGTCAATTAAATATATTATTTTCTTGTCTGAAATCAATTACTCTTCTGGTATTAAATTTCACATTTTATCAGGAGAGTTGTTATAGCTTCTATCTTTGATGAAAGTTATATGCAGACTCTTAGAGTAATTCTGTTATAATATTAAAGAACAGTATTACATCACATGATTTTAATTTAAATTCTATTGGTTAATGGTCCATTAAATACCAGGTTTAAATTTGATTGGTTAAATCAAAAAGTTAATTGTTTTTAACATCCAATCAGAATTTAGTATACTTTTATTTAAAAATATTAAGTTAAGCAGGTGTTCTTATTACAGTTATAACAGAAAGCTTTATATTTCAGACAACAATGACTTAAGACACAATTTTAAAAGCATTATTTAGAAAGACTGTTATATAATACAATTTCTTTAATTGTTATTGAGACATTTTTATTCAACAATGAACAACAATTAATTATTTAGATGTTTTTCTTTATTTAAGTTATATTTAAATATTAAAAGAATTTTAAAATACAAAAATTATTAACTTTAACTTTCATATTTATTATGGTATTAAAATACTGCTATATATTTCTTTGGCTCTTGTAACAGTTTTTCTCCTCAGTGCTATGAAGAGTTCATTCCTTGCTTCTTCGGCCATCGTTTTGGCTTCTTATTCTATGAAGGTGTCTTTCTTCCGTTTTAGAAGTAGCTTATATTCCTTTTTGCATTGTGCATAATGTAGTTTCGCTCTCTGTTTGTTTTGTCCTTACCCTGTGTAGTGCTGCTAGAGTTTATTTTCTTTTCATGTAGCACTCTGAATCCAAGCATCTATGTGCTCGTCTATTTGATTGTGTTATGGCTGCTTCTAGAATCATTTTGGTGGTGAGTTCGAGGGTTTCGTCTGTTTTACCTTTCAAGGCAAGTTCTTCAGCTTCTATAGTATTCCATTTCGTTAATTTCTCCATGTCCTGTCTCCGTGATAATTTTGTGTTGCTGGGAGTCGGCTGTAATTGCAGTGTTTGTGAGATTTCTTTGTCCATTGCTATTGGAATGCGTTTCCCAATGATGGATGCTTCTGAGTTCCAGAGCCCTCCATGTTTCTTGATGGTTATTCCTTTTCCTTTGTAAAATATTAAATCAATTGTACTGAATTCATTGCGCGAAATATGCTTTCTCGTTCTTTTGGTTGAGTAGCGTGTAGCCTTCTTCCAATAGAGTCTCTATAACTATTTCTGCTTTCTGGTTAGGTTTATCGATTCTGCAGTTAAAATCTCCGGTTAATATTGTGTTTATGTCTTAGATTGTGGAGTCGTTTACCTGCCAAATAGACAGAGGAAGACCAAACCAAAATTGGATAAATCAACATCTTGAAATGTAGCAACAGACATAACTGAGCCTAAACCTAAAATGTTCATCGTGATGATGATTTTTTTGACAGCCAGAGTGATGATTAATTTCTTAAATGTATATGTTTTTAGACCAGTCACGGCGGTATAATCGTTGCATCAAATATGGAACAAAGCCTATTCTAAAGCAGCACCGTCACTGGGCTTTCCTACTCCTTGCCATTAACTAGTTGTAGGGAAAACTGATAGCTTTTTAGTCTGATTCAAGAGACAGCCGACTTGATGCGTCATGCAATTTAAAGGTTAATGGTATCTCTAGGGCCATCAAACTGTATCAACCACATGGCAAAAGATTCATTGGGTTAGCCAAGGAAGAGAGACTCGACAACACTAACGTTTCGTTCAGACCGTAACAGTTCTTGTAGGGTACACATGGAGGGATGATGATGATTTTTTTAACTTCATTGTCTGTTAACCTGAATGTCGTTTAGCATTCAATAATTTTTAAGTGGATGTATTATCTTCCCGGAATATTTACAGGTGTTTTGTATTGAATTATTGCTATGATAATGTGAAATTTACATTAAAGCTCTTTCGTTAATTTAGTCTGTATCACGTTAAATGTCAGTATTTATTAATATAATTTAATGTTTCAGTCAGTAGATAATATTTTGTTTTCAATTTTCAGTCTTTGATCACAGTATAAAGTTAGAGAAGTCATACTTGGTTTTAACTGCATGGATAATCTTCAACTCATTGTCTCCCGAATGTTCATACTTTAAAGAGTATTAATTTCTGATAAATCGTATGAATGGTTGCCAACAGGTTTATTGTAATACACTTAGTTTCAGGCTGGCACTCCACATTTATTATACAGAGTAATATCACTCACGCGCAAAAAAAAAGCTGATATTCTCATGAATATTAAAATTTAGAACTGAATCTTCCCTCTCAAGGCTATATATTGATTCTGAAAAGGAGATGATTGTGTAGAAGGATAAAAAGTAATATATAAGCTGTCGCCGTCTTCCGGAAACGCCATTGTTTTCTCTCCATCCATTGGATCAGTTCTTCTGCTATACTCTTAATACGACCATAGCATAGTAGTATTTTCTATTGAACCAATTATACAGTGGAGGAAATTGGTATAAAGGCACTTGTTAGAAGTGTGAACACAAGTTTATTTACTCTTTCTTTGGCATTTTCCTATCTTAACACAAATAATGTCAAAATTAATTATCCATTTTCGTCCAAAAAAGTACATGAAAACTGAAACCACTCTCACATATGGATGGAAATTAGTATAAAGGCACTTTGTGTATTTCACAGATTAAACCAAAAAGACTGAGTACAAAGTTTACAACAAAGTTCTAAAATTTAGTTGAACCTCCATTGTTGTTAATTACTTGGAAGATTCTCTTTGGCATTGACTTGATGAGGGTGTTTATTTCTTCCACTGAGATTCAAGCCCACTCTTCCCGAATAGCATTTTTGAGCTCAGTCATTGTCCCAAACTGCCGTCCATTGCGATACACACACCTTGCCAGGATCCCCCATAAGTTCTCAGTCGGGTTTAAATCAGGACGTCTGGCTGGCCACGTCAAAAGAGGCATTTATTTCTTCCTGAACCACTCCTTTGATTTGGCAGATACGCGCATGGAAGTATTATCTTGTTGAAAAATTAGATCTTCGCCAAATTCCTCATACATTCGTATCAATTAGGACTCCAGAAGCTCCTCAGTGTAGGACCCAGAATTCATCTTGGTGCGTATCCATGCCAGTTTTGATCGTCCATTAAAGCAGAATGCTGCCCAAATCATAACACCTCCACCACCGAAGTTTCTACTCATTCTAACTTGCTGTTCAGTACGCAGGTCGTACCAGTAATACTGAAAGCCATCAGGCCCGTCCAGATTAAATTTCTTCTTGTCACTGAATATTACTTTATTCCATTCTGAGGTCCAGGACATGTTTTCTTCAGCAAAAGTCATTCTAGCTTTCTTATGTGCATTGTTCAGAGGTAGTTTACTAAGACTTTTTTTTAAATTTTAGGTTCTTGTCTTCTGACAGAATTTGTCTTACTCGTCTGGCTGTTAATGACAACTTCAACTCAGCCTGGAATTGAGAAGAAAACATGCTCTTTACCTTTTGCTTTACGAAATGACATGTTTAGTGCGCTCAGACAATATTCTTGTCCGTCCATTCTTCCCGTTTTTATATATTGTGAGCCCAGTTTGACAAATGTATCAATGACACATCTTGAACGTCCCAATTTCGTAGCTATTTGTCGATTGGAAAGGCCCATCTACTTGAGGGCACTAACTCTTGCTTTCTCTTCATTTGATAGAGGCTTTCCACGCGGCATTGTATGCACTACTGACTTGTAACTGATGAACGATGCTCACAGACACGTCTTCTCCATGTAACTGCAGTGTTTTGTTTACATTTATGTCTGTGTAAGAGCCAGGAGTTGACCTGCCTTTATACCGATTTCCACCCCTAGGACAGCGTTTTCTTAGTTTTTACGTAATATTTAAGTATATAATAAATACAAAACGTGGAGACCTGTTTGAAATTATGTCCTAGACAATTATACGTAATCTATGACACACATACGGTATTTGCATATAGTGCCTTTATACCAATTTCCTCCACTGTATCTGGTGTATCTTGCATTCCCATAATTTCTAATACATCCTTATTTATTATTTTTCTTCCATTCGGGATTTTCTAGCATGATCTTTTCAAAACATGCATTTCTATACCAGAATTCTCTTTTTTTGTCTAGTAGGGATATGCCAAGTTCTTGAACCATATGTTAAAATTCTTTAGAATAAACTTTCGTTCTATAGGCCTACATGTGTATTTTTCTGGTTTTATAATATTTTTTCCACCAAGTAGAATTTAGAGCATTTTTTTTGTTAGTGCAATCTCCTGAATGATCTGTTTTTGTCCCAAGATGTGTACATCCATTACTTTGTTTTAATTCTACTCGATTATCAAAGTTTAAACTTTCCTTCTCTTCTCGTGTGCATAAATAAGCCTATTTACTTTTCTGTATATTATTTAGAAATCCTCATTTTTCATACTTTTCTTTAATGTTTCTTGCATATTCCATACAATCATGATATTGTGCTATTAGCAATTGGACAAATATTCATATATATATATATATATATATATATATATATATATATATATATATGAAGCTTTATTTATTATTGATTAATAAAGGTGTGGAAAAATGTGCGTTATTCCTTAGGTTGAATATCAATGGATTGTACTGTTTACGTTGGTGTACACTTCCCCGAAAAAAGAATGGGTCGGTGGAATAATTGAAGTCCCAGATACATGACACTGCGCATGCACGTACAGCTCGAACCATGTTACACACCGTACTTATCAAGGCTTACATAATTCTGTTATGTTGTGGGTTGATATGATAACTGGCTCCGAAAGTCACTCAAAACTGAGATGAAATAATATGTTCTTGTAAAATATATATAAATACTTTAGGGAATATCAACAACCATAAATAAAATTGAACCTAATATAAATAAAAAATATGAACTCCTGGGCTGGATTCGAACCTTCAATATTCAATTCTGTAGTCTGATGCGGAACCGCAGAACTAATCTGACGTTCTGTTTGCTAACGTTTCTATATGGAATGGTACCATACTTTGTGGTTTGTTTAACTCCACCAGGCTAAATAAATCTATTCTATTCTATTCTATTCTATTCTATATTGTGTAATTGAACTTAATTCGATTAGTTTAGAATATTTAGGCACAATGATGATCTTCTATTATATTGTTATTTATTAATTCAATAATAGGATTGCAATATTCACTATTATGTGGTTAGACGTGCCTTTTTATTTCATATTAAATAGTCATTGTCTACGCAAAACTGTCCCTCACTACTTCATAAAGCACATGGCAAGACAGGCATGATCTGAGCGTTAGTTGACGCTGGATATCGGGTAAGACCGCTACCACGTTTGGTCACTGTGCACAAGAGAGCACGGTCCTTAGGTGGTACTAACATCGATTTCAAACCTATTAGGGGAGGGTCCGCAAAAACAGCCACTATTCCTGAGAGTCCACGGATTTCTTTAGCAGAAGAGGATGCGGCCAAACATCAATTCTAAGGCAGTTCGACATAGATCCCTTTGATTGACATGCCTACGAATTACGATCAACATCTCACCTTCCACCTAGTTGATGAATCAGTACTGTAAATCAACCGACTGAGGATCCGGAGGGGCTGTTCGCAAAAAAAAAGCTGAAAGGATATGAGGCGAATAACATGCCATCAACTGTCGTGTGCCATTCGCTACCAGTCGAATGAATCTTCGAATATGGAGAAATGTAATTTTCGCCGACGCAAACAACTTTCTCGATTACGATGGATCCGCTCGCAAGGTCTATCGTGTGGATGGTCACCGACATGATGACTGACATTTGGCATCACAACATGCAATCTCTTCGGGGCGCTTTATCATATCGTTTGTGGGGATTGTGTGTCTTACGATGAATAAGACCATACAAGAAGGAAACCATTGATAGGCCGGTTCGATGCGGAGATGGTAATGAAAATCTATTTTTGAAAAATGTATTCCTTCCTTCCACCCAAACAACCGTTCCCACAATGGAACATTACTGTGCCACGCAGGATAAATCATAAACCGTAGCAATCTAGCCGGAAAAGAATTTAAGCCTGATTTCGGACGAGACCCTAGATCGAAATAATTCATTGGCCTCCGAAGTCACCTACCCCCTATTGAATGGCCTCATGAACCATTCAAGTGTTATCTTTAATCAGGTAGAGGATTAAGAAAGTAAAATGACCGCCAACCCCCTACGAAATAAAGACGAGTTGTGGGAAATGTTCTAGTGATACCTGGGAAGATCTCGCCTGAGAACAGGAGGACAATCCTCATTGGGAATTCTTCCGCTACCTCGTCCCCCAGATCCATGCCGAAGCGACTTGGAAGCTGGTAAGTAGAAGCTGAAATGTTCTGAGGACAGAAGATATTAAGGTTCACTGGTCTATTTTATTTAGGTGATGAAGTAGGATGAGAACTTCCAATTCCTTATATGGTTTTTTTTAAGGCCAGGTTCAGCCTACCCACAGGAGTTGGATATACATTATTACACTCTTTTTATTTTTATGAAAGTAGATAATTCAGGAACTCTGAAACAATTAAAATAAACTCGCATTAATATTAACAAAAGATTGGTGCTACCTAGAATCGAACGCGAGGCACTCCCCTTGATAACGTATTGAACCAAGACTCAACCGTATGTGCCACGGGGACACGATGGCAAGATTAGGAACTGTTGCGCTCATGGTCTCACAGCTGTATCGTGTTTTTCGAAACAGAGAGAGGCAATGTTATCTTGTGAATCGCGCTATAAATCATTGACATATGCACGAGCAAGAGTCGACCCATTCTTTTTTTGGGAAGTGTACGTAAACAGCGGCAAGGGGGTGCAGTGAGAGCCACATCACTGTATTCAATCTCAAAACTCATATTGTGTAAATACTGGAATAAAATTGTAATACAGTTTATGAATCATTGAATTCTTTACGAATTGGAGACTCACGTTGAGTATGTATATTTCTTCATGAAACATTTAAATGTAAATTTTCAAATGGGACATTTTTTGTTATGTCAGGTGTATCAGTGATGTATCTAAACATAATAATATCCTACCCTTCAACTGCCCTTGATTAACAAATATATTTTCTTTTCAGGTGAGTTTTTACATTTCTGGGACTTTCGAAGATATATTCATCGCCAGGTAACGTCATTTCATTGTAGTATGTAAGTTACTCCTATGATTTTACGTTTTATGTTTCTGAAGGAATTAATATATACTTTTGTTGTAGGTACACGTTAATGAAAGGTATATCTTCGCACTAGTACCTACTACTGTTTTCTACCTAAAAATAGATTTTTAGATTTTTTATAAATTTAAATTTATATAATTCGTTGCCGAGTATCCGAGAATTTCTGGAAATGTTCGAAATTCTAAATTCTCAAAAAAAAAAAAACAAATTAAGTTCTAATTACTTTTTTTTAATCTATGAAATTAATTTTTAAAGAAAAACTAATATTTAACACATATTAAACTTGGTAGATGTAGAGGAAATTCAGGTAATATGGACCCTTCAGTTTGAGTGGACCCCCTATTAATATTTTTTTTAATTGGTACTGCCCTGGAACAGAAAATATTTTAACTTCTTCTCCTCATCAACTTTGATGTGTTCAAGGTCAGTTTCTTTTATTCTTTGTGCGAAAAATGATTTATTTGTGATATTTATGAAAACGACCATTTAAAAGTTTTTCAAGCTAAGAATTAATTCTTAATTTCTGCTATTCAAATTTTGAAAAAACTCCTAAATGTATTATATTATATTATATTATATTATATTATATTATATTATATTATATTATATATATTATATTATATTATATTATATTATATTATATTATATTATATTATATTATATTATATTATATTATATTATATTATATTATATTATATTATATTATATCATATCATATCATATCATATATCATATCATATCATATTTATGTTATGTTATATTATATTATATTATGTTATGTTATGTTATGTTATGTTATGTTATGTTATGTTATGTTATATGCTATGTTATGTTATGTTATATGCTATGTTATATTATATTATATATTATATTATATTATTATATTATGTAGATTTTATTTTAATATATTGACGGGTTTGGTTTGATATTATGTGACATGGCTGCTGTATAAAATAATTAAAGATAGCAAACGAATTCGATTCATGTAGACCCTCCACGAGGCGGTTAAAATTTATCTGGGTGCACTTTACAGGAATACGTACATTTTATCAATATGTAAAAGTCATACACTTAATTAAATTTTTTAAATATCTTTGTAATTTTACCTAAACTCAAAGACCGTCGCTGTCTGCATATGAATGACGTGTGAATGTTACAATCAACGATAATTTTTCAAAACATTAAATAAATATCAACGCTTTTTAATTACGATCAGTCATAAATACTTTCAGATAATTTGTGCCTGTCTGTATAAATTAAGAGCAAATAAACTTAAAATAGTCTAAAGGTTAGAATGGACTCTGGGGTTCACTTTACCGCAATATGGAGCTTAAAGTGGACCTTTCTAGTAATGTAAAAAAGTTTATAAATTATGAAGATGTTTCCATATTTAAATAAAATAACAATGCTGTTTCATAGTTACAACACTAATCATAATCAATGCAATTAAATAAAATCTAAGTCCCTTAATTAAAAGAAGAAAAAACAAATCAAAATAGGTGTCCAATTACCCGAAGTTCATCTACTTAGTAATATGTAAGACTATTAATGTTTCCCTGAATATAAAGAATATAACATTTATGAGTAAAGACATTTGGTTTAGAGAAAAAAATTATGGCCAGTAAATATATTTATTATGTAAAATTTACAATATAAAAATATAATACCTGAGATAAGTATCGATATTTACTATAGTTAATTAAATGTATTTATTTTATTAATTTAATACTTGTTAAATCCATTGTTTATGACAGTCGTCGATTTTCTCGCTTTTAGATAGATAAAACATTATATTAGACGATATTTTACAATTTTATAGAGTATTTCTGTTGGTGCATAAATTTACATTTTTTAGAGATTGTCTGGGTTAGCAGTGCATCAACGTTCAGATTTATTATTAGTATTGTTTTGCCATTTAAAATTAACACTTCTTCATTTTTAAATAATACAATCGCCATTATTTGACTTCTTTCTGGACCACTTAATTACGATTTAAGAAAATGATTATTCGGATACGGCGTAAAAAGTGAATCTTAGAATTGCTTCGGATTTAATGTTTTGAAATAAGTAGTAGACATGTTTAACAATTAAACAGGAAAAAATGGGGATCAAGCAGAAACAAAGTAGAAAAATAATAAATAATACATTATTTCCTATTTCATAAAAAAGCGCTAAACTATTGTGGCTATGTCGTCACTAGGGTGGAAACATGGTGAAATGGTGCATTCAATGGAGAAACGCATAATCACCATCATCTTCAAGGTATTGGCCCGTTCTGCTCCCCACTGCACAATATGCTACAGGTCGTCCTTCCAACGTTGTTTTGGTCTTCCTACAGTTCTTCGACCTTTAGGTTTATAATAAAGTATCTGTTTTGAAAAAAAACGCAATTAAAAAGGATTGAAAGTAGTAGTGTTATGTAGGCTAGCCATAATTACACAGCAAAAGTTTGAATTAAAACAACATTACTCTTTACCCAATAAAGAATTGTACAAAATACTTGTTATTAGAATCTTTTATTTACATTAACCGTTCGATTGTCGAAAACAATCGATGTCGTAAATGTGATAGGTTAACAGCGGCAAAATGTCTTCACACAAAATGTTCTTCATTAAATAAATTCCACTCATCTGATACTAACCTGTCCCGCGCCGTAGCCGAGTGGTTAAGGCAGGAAGCCTTGGCGTAGAGCTACGGGACTTGCGCTGGTTCGAGTCTCCATGGGGAAGGCATTTTCTCATGGTATATCGGCCAGTATGGGACCGGTGCCCACCCAGCATCGTGATGCATTTGGGTAGCTACAATAAGTTGCGGCTCCAGGTTGAGAAAACCAGCTATAACGGCTGGGGGACTCGACATGCTGACCACATGTCACCCCTACACTGGCTGATTATAATCTACCTCTGTGTTTGACACATGTGGATGTGAGGCCAGCAGCCGGATGGTAGGCTAAGGGCCTTGTAGGCCTGTCGCGCCAGGAGGAGATACTAACCTAACGAAATAAATTACAAACTAGATGTCACTTAACAAATGTCTTATGTATTTATACTTGGATAATAAAAGAAGATAGCTCGCTGTTCGGTGTTACTTGTAGTAACCACAGACGAATATCAAAATAGTTCATTATTTATTTTTCTAATTTGTTTCTGCGTGGCCCGCATTTGTTTAATTTTATTTTAGACATACAAGACTAATGTTTGCTTAAAAAGAAGATAAAAAAAAAAGTAAATCGGAAGTTCACCTTTTATGCCCGAACCTATCTGTTCAAAGTTTTGGACATAATTGTGCACATAGGTCCTGCAAAATATTCCAGATTTGTAAACTCTGTTAATTAACTGAAACAAATGTATCTTTCTTTCCAATAAATTTAATATTATTTTTATGGATTAGATGGCATTATATAAAGTGTTTTGTTTGAGTCTTTTCTTCCTGGCGTGGTACAAAATTGATATTATATTAATCCAGAAAGTAATTGTAATTAAATTTATGCCAATTTAATTCTATTCCACATTTTACAGACCACTACACATGGAGTTGTGATTGACTAATATTTAACAAATCAAAAAAGAATATTACAATGTTTAAATTTGCACAACTGTTGATTCACTTGTAATTTTATTCCATTTATTTAATGAATTTTAATTTTGCAGCTTCATAATTTTACAAAGAGATGAAATAATCGGCTTACTAATCGAATTCTGCTGACTGCAGCGTTTGGAAGTGGAAACTATATTTAACAAAATTTAACCTACATGGCAAATCTATACTTGCCCTATATTCGCAGCGCTGTTCTTTACAATCAGCATTCTTTGGAGACTCCATTGAACTCACAGATGATAAATCACAAGGAAATCAGAAAGGAAAGAGAGAGCCAAAGAAGATCGGTGCGATATTAAAAAAAAAAAAAAACTTCAATGCGTCTGAAACATAACAAACTCTCGTATAACGAGATGGATTACATTGTATTTCAATTCTGGTTAACGTTAACTATGTTTCGTTAAAACACAAACTTTATTACATTTTTCATTATAAGGTAAAATGTGAAATTTCGTTAGACATATTTTGATATATTTTTAAATGAATTTAAAATTCTGATACGTATGTTGAGGAAGAAGGAATGGTGTAGGCCTACTTTATAAATTCACTAAAAGGAATAAATACAACCGTTTGTCATTTCTTTAGGAACATTAAAGATTTTATCTACTATAAACCGTGTCACCAAATTTCCAAACTTTATCCTAAGTCTTCTCTTGATGAAGTTACGTTGAATTTCACCATCATTCATTTTACGTTAATCATTAAAATGATCCACTGCTTCGTGAACAATTGCTTACATTAAAAAAGATTAAAATTAGGTTTTATTCATTAGTTGAGAAGATCGAAACAATCTTAAAACATATTCGTTTCTTAGAACGTACATAATTTTATAGGGTATTACGTCGAATTTTTAATAAATGAGTATTTATGTTTGCTGGACGGACCTGCTATTTGATAACTGATAAAAAACTACACCCATTAATATGTTCATAATGAAGTCACTGCTATGGAATGTAAAGGTTGTTTGAACTATTTGAGCATAAAATCAAAAGAAGTAATATATCTAAAATTTATGCTAAGAAAAATTAATGGGATCATGGTGTAAATGACAATAAAAGTATTTCTAACAATATAAAAACTCTCATGATATCACAGTAGAATGTGAATAACGATCTTGAGGATAATATATATATATATATATATATATATATATATATATGCATGAATGTTTGTTTGTTGTTTGCTCGTATTTTATGCACTGCCATACCGTTCATCCGATTGTGATGGGCCTTTTTGCAAAATGATCAGGAGATTCCCGGGATGAACATAGGCTATAAGAGAGTTGTGATACTCAACTCCTACATTCTTAAAAATCATCCTTTGTAGTGAAAAAGGTAGCTTTTTTGGACGCTTAAATGGCTCACGCTGCCAACACCATAACAAATACACAAAATTAATATACACAGAATTGAATATCTCAATAAGCACTACAAAAATGTCCGCGACAGCATATGTTTATCTTTTACGAATAACTCACAATAACCATTTTTGTTTTTCATTTATGTCAAAAGATCGGGGTAAGTAGATTCCCGAGCAAGCGTGTGCTGCCATGCAATTCATCCGATTTTGTGATGAGACTTTTTGAAAATGTTCAGGATTTTCCCGGAAAAGTTATAGGCTATAAGTGAGGTTTAATGTTCAAGTCCTTCGCCCTTAAAAAGCATCCTTCGTAGTGAAAAACCTGAAAAAAGTAGCGTTTTGTACGTTTAAATGGCTTACGCTGCCTAAACTATAACAAATACACCAAATTAATGTACACAGAATTTAATATCTCAAAAAAACTCTACAAAAAAGTCCGCACAGCATATGTTCATATTTTATGCAAATTCTCACATAACCATTTTTGTCTTTAATTCATGCCAAGGAGATCGGGATAAGTTGATTCCCGGCCAAGCATAGCAACGCATGGAGGGTATTCTGTCACGAATAACTAAAATAACAAATTTAGTCTTTTAATTCATTTATTCCAAGCACATCGGAGTACGTAAGTTTCTGGGCAACGCCGGAAAATCATCATAATCGGATGAACGGTATGGCTGCGCACAAAACACGAACAAACATTCATTTTTATATATTATATTTAGTTTGTATGAAAGGTAGTTTGGAAATATAATTAATTATTTTATTTGTTGTTTTAGCTGCAATAACGAGAAGAGCAAATTTATGATTTTTCGTTTTACTTATTCAACTAAACATAAAAACACAATTTTCGTCTTTCAGCTAATTTATAAGTTTCAGACAACTTTATTCCGTAAATTCAGATTTTACAGGGCAATGGTCATTTGCAAGACAGGTACCTGTGTTTCGCATAACGGGTGTGCAATGAGGCCGAATCTATACAGTAAAAGCTCCGCAAATATGCCTCGAATGCAGAAACCGCGAATAAGGAATAATAATTTGTATGGGTATATAGGGATACGTTCCAAGGTTACAGAAAAAAATAAAAATTATCGAAATAAAATAAATGATTGAGAGGTTTTGAACAATTTCTATTAATTATTACTGTCAGGTTTAGGCAAGGACTTAAAGAACTTAGTAATTGTTTCCTGTTTTGCCGCCTTTAAAAGGTCTTTCAATTAAGATTGATACTCAGCTGTGAATTCTGCGATATAATTCCTTATTTTGCCTCGGATTTCTTGATTGATTAACATTGAAACAGCGTGATATAGACGCAAACAACTGGCCAACGCGTATAAACGGTCAAGCATTTTTATTTTTACTTTTCGCGGCAACACTTTTTTTTTTCTCTTCGGTACTAATTATTTTTCTTTCCTTTTACTCGACATAATAAACTGGGAACAAAGCACAAGAGACACGTATTATTCATTCAAAATTATTTCAACGAACAGTTTGAAACAATAATATACCGATCGTGGCGATGGTGGCAAGTACATATCGGCATGGGACATACAACAGCTTTTAACAATGAACTTTAGAGTCAGTGACAATTAGATTTGTTTTATTTTGATATTTATTTGTCCATTTGGTTTGAATCACTATTTGTAAAAGCCGTCTTGGCACCTGCCTTTAGTAAAAAAACAAAAAAAAATATATATATATACCTTTCTGCTTTATAAAATTGTTTTCATGAATTGTGTAGAAATATCCTTCCGTTTTCACGTTGGACAGATTTCGTTTTATTCAAAATAAATACACGTAAAATTACTAATATTTCGCCGGGACCAATAAATTTGTTCACATTAGACAGTTCCGGATTAAACAAGTTTTGCTGTATTAGGAATATTCGGAGATAAAATAGAAATAAAAGTAATTTATCCAAAACATATACCAACAAAAAAAAACAAATAGAAAAAACCAGTTATGGATGTTGAGTAAGACATTAATGTTATTTGTAACAATGAAATAAATTAAAATCATTTCAATCAGTAATGTGAATTGACGAAGTGAAATGTAAATTGTATCACAACTATTAAATATACATTTTTGTAACACGTGAAATTATATATATATATATATATATATATATATATATATATATATATATATATATATATTAAATTTAGCCTTATAATGAATTAACCAGAGACCGGAAGTTTAGGCATATTAATTCCTTAAAATAGGCAGGCAAAAAAAAGTATTATAAATAAGCTAAATAGGCAATAAAAGGTAATTAGAAAAACTTACAAATTGAGATTTTCGACTTGATGTTGCAATTACTGTTGGAAGCAAAGAAATCTTCCCAGTAGTCTTGAAAAGTGCATTTTGTGTTTGATTGTACTGATATATTACGATATGTTTCTTTCGTAGTTCACTGACTGCTCGCATATTTTGCATGTGAGTGCGTTACCGTTAGTACAAAATACGTCGGATCCAAAAGTACTGACGTAACTTTGTATTTTACTGCGTAAAGGATCACTGAATTTCGACATCATGCTGCTAGCTACAATAATGTTCGCAATGGAAACTAAAAGAAAACATAAGTTAGACCCGTACTCATTGTTGCCTTTTCAAATAAACACATGCAGTAATTAAAATGTTTGAACATGTTTTAAGAATGGAAGATGAGCGATGGCCGAAGCAACTATATCAATGGCATCCAAGCACAAAAAAGAAAAGAGGGAGGCTAAAGTTAACATGGAAGGAAAACATGAAGACAGTAATGCAAGCAAGAGAGCTAAACATTGAAGATGCCCAAGATCGTAGGCATTGTAGGTTTGCACGGGAAGACGGCAGCAGCTGTAAAAACCCTAAGACAGATAGAGATAGATAGTAATTACAATGCTTTCTGCTATTTTTTTTTTCATGGCAGCACTCATTGTTGCGAAGAGAATAATTATGAACTGACTGAAAGAAAATATACATTCAGTGAAGTCACTTTCATTTTAACGGTTATAGAAATACATTAAAATACTTGTAGGCAATTTTTAATAGTAAATCAATAAACAATAGATAAATAATCAAATAAAGGCAACAAAAAGCATTTATTTCGTAAATTAGGCATTTATATCAAAAAAAGGCAACATAAATTAAGGTATAATTCATACAGATTCACTTTAAAGTTGAAGATAGATTTAAAAAGGGATTCTGCCAAAGTTCCGGTCTCTGGAAATAACTATTGACGATACGATATGTCTGTGTTTATTGCCCTTACTTGTTTACTCCTAAAATTATTATTAAATTTTACATATTTTGTTTGTATGTTGGCGAAAGTCCGTGCATATTATTGTTATATTCCATTTCCGATTTGTACAATCATCGAGTATTGATATGGGATAAGTCTATAGTATGTAACTCTATCATTCATAAATTAACCGAATTCCTCAGCAAGTCAAATTTATGGTCCAATTTTGCTTTATTACGGAATATACTTACATTTTGTTAATTAAATCGTATGTTACCAATTAAGTTGCCAGGAAACAAATATGGCGACCGCTAGATCAATTTTTGAATTAAGGATTTCAGGTAAACCCACACTGGTCAAATTCAGCTTTTTTTATACCATTAAATGTCATTTATTTATAAGAAGTAGGTACGTTGCAAAAAAATTTAAAACTGTATCACTGGAGTATCTTTAAATTTACTCGTCAGGTGAATCCCCACTCCTAATGACCTGAATATCCTGGTAAAAGAACTCCAAGTTACTTATTTAATTAATTGCTACATCCAAGTTTGGTTCCCGAAAAGTTGGGGGTCGCTATAACAGTGAGCTACATGATCTTTATGGAAAACCAGATATAATAACAATAGTTAAATATCGTAGACTGCGATGGATAGGACATGCGGAAAGAATGCGGAACGAAAGAGGAACTTGGAAACTCCTTCTAGGAAAACCAGAGGGATAGCGCCTAGTAGATAGACCAAACATTTGGTTGAAGAACAACATTAACCATGATTTTTAAAGCAGTTGATTATACGAAGAACGATTAGAAACATTAGGTCAGGATAGGAATGTGTGGAGAGCTTAAGTTCGGGCAGCCATTAACCTGCCAATTCGATAGTGCCAGTGAGTTGGTTATAGCGTTAAATTTTGTCATGGACATTTTCGGCATCTACGATGTAGGATCGATGAAAACTTGTATTTTTTAAATATCTTTCCATGAGCTATATTTTTGGAGTTCGCTAATAAAGTATATCCTTGTGATGGAAAAATGAGATAGAGGCGAGTGGGTGTGAAACTGCTTTTAATAGCTACTGAAAATATAATTTCCAACAATAGAACATTTTTAATACTCTTATATGAGCGTATGTTGTAGATTTATACTTATAAGTATAATAAAGAAGAGTTTCTAAGATTCTGGCCACTGGTTTCAACGTTTCTACGTATCACCATGCGTCGTTCCCTGACAACAGTATATGGAATCATGGCAACACGTTGGAACCAGTGGCGAATGGCCAATCTGGAATCTTTGACGTAGGAAATCCAAGAAAACCATTTTGTCATTCTCATATATATATATATATGCCTGTGTGTGTTTGTGCGTGCGTTAATTCTCCAGCGCACATAGGGGTATTTTTTTTTCCAATTTAGCTGGCCATAAGTCCAATTCTCAGGTAAACAAAAACTCCATACTCCACATTTCATCCACCCCAACTTACATAGGAGAGTGTCAGTCGGAACTCAGTCATTGCTCGAAGTGGTTGTGCATTGTCTATACCGGTATTCGTGCGTTAAAACTCAATATTTAATTATTTATTATTTTATGTTCTGTTGTGGAAAAATAAATTTTCATTGTGGATTCTGCTGGTGACTTTTGTTTTATAGTCCAAATATTATAATTTTGCACACCATTTGTTTTCTATTGCACTTTATAAGATGCATTTAAATTCCGTTATTTTTATCGACAGATAATAGTTTTGGGAGCATTTTTGTTATAGTGCCAGGCATTGCCCGGCTATGATTCTTATGTAATCTTAAAATATAACATTTCTGCTTTTAAAAAAAGTATAAATTGGTTCCAACTATTTGCTACTCCTCCATGTAGAATGATTTCAAATTAGTAACATGAAAATGTGAAAATATTATAACTTTCGATAAATTGTATCTTTTAATTCAGGTCCTTCTTGGAGTTGTAGGATGACTCATAAGGAAATATTTATCCTGATGATATCACCAAATGATCTCGATTTTAAAGGTCAATTAGAATACATCGAAGAATACTTGATTTCACATAAACCTTATACCGAAGAACAAGTAACGGAAATAAAAGCGTAATTTTTCGAGATTGAGATCAGAAATGAAACATCGCTGGGTAGCAGCAAAATGCAGAAGAGATTTATTTGTGATAAACAATGAGAAGTGGTTGAAGTGTTTGTTTGAATTACCCTTATTAGTGACATGACCGGGTGGACCAATATATATTTTCAAGATGTTAGTGAGCGAAGCAAAAGACGCAAGACTGGGAGTATACATTTGTCTGATAACCATGAGAAAACTATCTATGCAGCTCAAATGGAATTGAGAGCCCAAGGAAACAGTTGTGTCAAATATACTGAAAGTGATTTCAGAACATAAAAATCGGGCAATGGGGTACAGGAAACCAATTGAGTGTGACAAGGCACATGCTAAGCAAATTTGTCCGGAGGAAGCACTAGCAATGTTTGTAGATGCAGATTTGTCAAGGGTTCAATATGACAGAGTCAGACAAACAATAGGAAATCTTTCCTGCTACTCAATTTTGAAGCAATATAAAAAACAATAGTATCCTCCAAATGAATCTTTCAAAGTAACCGTAATCTGTGTCGAAGCGAATTTACAAGGTATGTGAACCACACAACCGAAAGATTACTTTCACATTTAGAAGAAATTTTGAAAACCATTAACTATGATGAACATGCTCTCCATATGATGTGTAAATGGGGATGGCTCACAACAGACTCAATTCAAGTAAAAGTTTGTAAATGATAACAGATGTGACACACATTTTTTCAAAGTTCGTTTATGCCTCTGCGTATAGTGTATGAATGGAAAACCAAATATTGTGGCAGAACGCAACTCCATCATTACCCCGCTACTGTAGACTATCCGTATACGCTGTAAAGGAGACGGTTGACATAACAAAAGATATAAGTTAGTGCGGCACGTAAATTGGAGCCAACATCACTAACAAATTGGTGGAAGATCATATATTGTAGAAAACAAATTGGTGCTAACAATGATAGACGAAAATGTATGCAATGCGGTAACAGGCACAAAATCTACAATGAAATGTTATATATGTGCAGCTTCATCTAAACATTTCAACGATTTGAATAAAACAAGTGAGATTAATGCAGATTCGTTAAAATTCAGGTTGTTTATTTTACACGACAGGATTCGGCTATTTGAAAGCTTGCTGCATATTGCTTACAAACTAGGCGTGCAAGATTTGCCCGCTAAATCTGAAGCAGACAAACGTTTAATACAAATAAAAAATGAATCCAATACGAATTTAAAAGCAAGCTAGGTCTTCGTGTATATTTTCCCAAAGCTGCATTCGGGAACACTAAAGATGGAAATACAATCGCCAATATTTTTTCAAGATCCAGAGCTGACAGCTGAAATAACAGGCCTGGATGTTATTTTCATAAAACAATCAAAGTGATTCTTGAATGCATTTCAAGCGAGTACAAAGATGTACAACGATATCAGAAATGTACCCAAAGAGACTGCAGAACTTTGTTTCACTGTATGGTAGGCATAATAGGACACCTATCATCCATAACATTTTAATAGATGGTTCTATGATAATAGAGAATGGCCTTTTGCCAATAGGCCAATTGTCTGAAGAAGCGGCAGAAGCCAGAAATAAAAATTTTTGTTTATATAGACAAACTATCGCACTGAAACTTAATAGAGCAGACTGTAATATATATTTTAAATAGGATATTATTAACATCAGGTCCTCTCCTTGCATCAAGACGAATAATGATAAAAAAAAAAACGAAATTCTTTTGTGAAGGAAAATTGGAAATGTTGATATGTGAAGAAAGTTAAGACTATTTCCTCATTTAATATTTATATGTTTAGTTTTCAAATGTAATTATGATCATTATTTTTAGTTAGCATGTATATATATATATATATATATATATATATGTTTTAACAGCTGTAATTATTAAATAGATATTACTTATAAGAACTATGAATTTTTTTCGCCATTTGCTTTCGTTCTTGCTCTTTGCATCATTGCTGGATATTAGAAATGAAGATACGTTTGAACATAAGTTTTTATGAGTTACAGATTATTTTCAAGACGATTAGGAATGATAAATAATTTGGTCCCGCTAGATTAGTCAAATAGGCCTACCCAATGTCCAGCCTCCACATTACTTAAACCAAACTCGCCATTAGTAGTCTGTTATAGAACGTGAGATGGAGTTCGGACCATTAAAACAGAATGTTCAACCGAGGAAAAAAAAATAAAATAGCTCTGGTGGGTGCAATTTTCGATATTTCATAACTTAACTTGGCTTATGACATTGAAATTAAACGAAAAACGTATTCTCTAAAGAAAAAAAAAAACCTGGCCTTAGCCGTAATTGAAAATCGTTCTATCTGTCGCCATTTTTTCTCGACATAATTGGATATGTACGATTTAATTAGCGAAAGTAATATGTAGTATTGTGCTAGAACCAATATTGCCATGTGTGTCCGAGTGTTAGCAACTATCGGGGAACGCAAAAAGGTAATTGATTCAGTGGAAATGGACTTCCTAGGGCGCCCACTGGAACGAAAAGCGACAGTAACAAGACGCGGATTTGTTGCTTTGCTTGTTGCTAGCGTGTATGTTTCTTTATAACCCGTAATATCGAATTGCAAGAAGTCCATTCGTCTCATATGACAGCAATTTGACACCAACTGTTTGTGTTGTGTCGCTCAAAGTGCTGCATGCTCCACTTTTTGTTGTGTCAGTTGTGAGTTGCTCGTATACTTGTGTGAAGATGAGAGACGATCCTGGTTTCAATATAACATTTGTTGAACTTATTAAAGAATATCCTTGTCTTTATGATACTACATTGAACCAATACAGTAACAGAAATGTTGAAGATCAGGCATGGCATAGGATTGCCAAGGAATTGTCGGAATCTGGTAAGTAATGAATATTGTATTATTAAAAATAAAAACTCATTAAAATTAACAATTGAATTTCCAAACATTTTTAATGCCATGATAGTTTATTTTCCATCAAACCCACAATTCACAAAATAGATTACAATAACAGCTCAATTATGAAAATATTAAAGTATTTTTAACTTATGTCATACTCTTTACACACTTGCCAGCAATAAATAAATAAATAAATGTAAAAGTAACAAGTGAATATCCGAAAAAATGATCGTAGGAAAGCAACTGTGACGTTCCATACGAATTTATGTAATTGAGATATTTACAAATATGCAAACAGTAATAAAATTATAGACTCCTTCATTTATCTATTTTCTTTATTTATTTGTTTTTTTTGTCTAATGCCACTAGGTTGTCTCTTATGACATTTGTGGCTTTCTTCCCTAACTTTGGCAGAATTATAATCCATTTCTTAGGATGGGGCACCTGGAAGGCGGAGTTACGTTACCCCGATGATATGATGGGTGATAAATGATAATGAAGCACCAGGAGAGTTCTTAACCTGAATTCTAGACCATGGGAAACCACAGGAATAATTCCCTTTAAGAAAAATTCCTAGGGCTTGACCGGGAATCGAACCCGGGACCTCATGAACTGTAGTCAGAAACGCTGACCACTAGCCCATGAAGCTGGCCATTTTCTTTATTTATTTTTTAATTTAAATAACTTCATAAATAAATTACTTTCTTTTTTTCTGACATCTTATATTTATTTCTTCCAATTGTTATTTAATACATATTTAATTCTTTGAACACATTAAAATCACCACTTTATTCTACATTAGCAAGCGAAAAGGGTGTACCCAGAATCGCCTTTTACATCTTCTGTTGTAATAATTGAAATTAGCTAAATAAACTAGTTCGAGAACATCCTCGTCCTCCGACGACATGTTGTATGTACTATGAATCAATCCAGTGAGCGTCAGGTCACTTTGCTGCCATAGCGCGTGTTGGATCAGTGTATTTGTTGGTGTCACTATCGTACCACGATCATCTTAGTGGGCGCCCGGCCTAAAGGAGAGCATCCTGGTCTCTAAATTGCAACATGTGCTGAATGCAGTAATTCGAATACGAGCTACAAGTCCTGAGAGGATAAAAACAAGGTAGTTATTATGGTATGGTCATGCGAAAAGGATGGAGAGGATGGATGATATGGCAGAGAGATATGACGATCTTAATGCTAGATGTGGAAAAGCTGCAGAAACCTTGAATGATTGAAATATATATTCCGTAATTCAGCAAAATCTGACCATAAATACGACTTGCTGAAAAATTCGCTTAAAGGTTACACTGTTCTTGCCTGATGGACTTTTTATTTTTTGAGAACATCCTGTGTACAGTTAATAAAATTGGTACCTGGCAAGTCAGTCGTCCTCAACTAAATTAAATTAATATGAATTTCAAAAGTGTTGATCCTGTGTACTTTCTGAAATAGGAATTAATTATGATGTAGTTACTCATGTTAGTAAACACTGGCCAAATTGTTATCCATGGAAACTCAGTACATCTTCGTGTATTTTCCAGATGAGGAATTGAAGTGAAACATCTAAAAATATTGTGGGTTTATATGTTAGTACTAGCTAATACCCGGCGTGCTCTGCTACGCCTAAATAAATGAAAATTAATGTGCTTCTAAGTTTAGTCGAATAAGTAAAAGGAAAAATAATTGTTATAAATATATATTTTTTAGATACCCCGTGCTGATTACCCGGCGTTGCCCGGGGATGTATTTATCCCGACCATCTTGATCGTTAATTATATATCTCCATTACCCCAACAAAATAACTTCAAAAATTAAGATAAGAATCCAACCAATTTAACTTATAAAATTATAAAACTCTATAGGGTCTTATCGTCCCATAAAATTACTTAAGCTTTCATAAATGAGATGAAATACGAAAATTAATGTATTTTATGATTAGTTAAATAAGTAGAAGGAAAATTTTATATCGTAATTATTTTTAGATACCCCGTGATGTTTACCCGGCGTTGTCCGGGAATCTACTCATCCCGATCTTCTTGGCATAAATGAACAGAAATACGAAAATTAATGTGTTTTATGTTTGGTGAAATAAGTAAAGTGAAAATTTTATATCGTAATTATTTTTAGATACCCCGTGCTGTTTACCCGGTGTTGTCCGGGAATCTACTTATCTCGATCTCTTCTTGGCATAAATGAGCTAAAAGACAAAATTCGTTATTGTGAGTTATCCGTAAAAGAATACCCGCCATGTGCTGCTATGCTTGTACATAAATCTACGTACTTGTCTCGAACTTCTTGGCATCAATGAAAGACAAAAATGCTTATTGTGAGTTATCCGTAAGAGATAAACATAGGCTATGCTGTCGCGAACTTTTTTGTAGAGCTTTTTGAGATATTAAATTTTGTGTACATTATTTTTGTGTATTTGTTATTGTTTAGGCAGCGTAAGCCATTTAAGCGTCCAAAGAGCTACTTTTTCACGTTTTCCACTGCAATGGGCGATTTTTAAGGGTGTCACAACTCTCTTATAGCCTATGTTTATCCAGGGAATCTCCTGAACATTTTGCAAAAAGCCCCATCACAATCTGATCAACGGTTTGGCCGCGCATAATGTACGAACAAACAAACATTCATTTTTATATATTAACATAATGTGGCTTTATAAGTTGAAGTTTTATTTACATATTTGTACCTAAAAGAGAATTGGAAACATTTATTTCTGAGCGTTATAGCTATATTTTCGCTAAAATGCGCTACAAAACATGTTGGAGATCCCTAAGGCTGTTATAGAAAGCTACTGGACGTTTGAGTTACATTCAATCCTCGATCATTTCAGTCCTTTCTCGTACAATTTCTAAAAATGTGGTGTACAAGATAAAATTACAACTGCCTGTTTATATATTTTACACACACTATTTCAAAAACATATATTTTTACATTACAACTGTATAATGATAAATAATTGTACAACCTGTTAATATTTGTTGTAATGTTTTAAAAACCAAGATGTAACAAAATCATAATTTGAAGACCAGCTCAGAACCTGGACGGGACCAAGGGACCCATATGTTCTCGCTCATAGACCAAGTGCGCTACCCAACATGAGCACCCTGAGCAAGATCACCCCAAGAGCTAAACGCAAATCTTTCTCTATATACATTGTAATTCCCGTCCACCAAATGCTATGAAGCCATGCTTCTATCTTGCAAATGGCGGCTCCTTTATTAAGAAGACATATTTGGGAATTGTGCATTACAGCCAGTACGGCTTTTTCCATGTTTTTATTATTGATTTCGTACATCTCAATGATGGATAAATCATATTTGAAGAGAAAAATTATACGCTCAGACCGGGACTTGAACCGGGACCCTTGGTTCTCTAGACCAAGTGCTCTACCAACTGAGCTACTCTATATACTTTCTCTATATACATTGTAATTACAATGTATATAGAGAAAGATTTGTTTGCGTTTAGATCGGTACTTGCTCAGGTAGCTCAGTTGGTAGAGCACTTGGTCTAGAGAACCAAGGGTCCCGGGTTCAAGTCCCGGTCTGAGCGTATAATTTTTCTCTTCAAATATGATTTATCCATCATTGAGATGTACGAAATCAATAATAAAAACAAGATGTACAAGTCTAAGAATATAAAATGATTAACAAACAAACAAAAAAAAAATGATCCAAATTCTGGTGGATTCCGTCTGAAAGTATTTGCTCACACCATCACTTATAAGGTCGGCCTAAATTCTTTCTTCCTTTTAGATTATAAATGAGTGTAAGGAAGGTATCGATATCCTCTAGTCTGGCATTGTTGGATGCGATCTCTCCAGTTTGTTCTGAGGTTTTAACTACATCATAGAAGCAATTGATTCTATATTTAATTCATGTTTAATATCTATGTTCCTTTTGTGATATATAATTATGTTACAACCTGATAAAAATCAAAGGAATTTCATTTCTGATTCTTCAGTTTGATCTGATATTAAGGGTCAGCATTAATTTCCGTATATATTAAAGCCAATGCATTTCTTTTATAAAGTTCTTTGTATAATTCCATAAAAAATAGTTTTATTGGATGTCTTCATATTTTTGTACCTTATGCTATTTTCTAGATTTCGAATTCTTTGTTTCAATGATTTTTCCATTTATTACAACGAAAGAAAATATGTAAATCTATTTCATGTAAATCTGGGAGTAATCCTTACTGAGAATAATGAAATGACTGCTGAAGTAAACTCCATTTAATAAAAAGATTTGTATGCTCTTGGTGATATAATAAAATCAAGAAAGCATATCAAGAAACTGTAAACTGTATATTTACAGAAAAAATAACACGACCTACAGTTATGTTTGCTTCTGAAACATTCCGTTGAAAAAATGAAATTGTCATTGCAACATATTAGGAGAACTTTTGGTCCAGTTAATAAAAATAATGTTTGGAGAATAAAATCACACAATGAAGTTCAATATATCTACGTTAAACCAAACATCGTTGCAGAAATTAAAAACAAAACAAACAAAACAAAATACATATAGTCAGAATGTAGGAGAATAGAATAGTTTGAAAACTTTTCACTGGCAAACCAGGTGGTATAAAGGAAGTTGGGATGACAAGAGTCCCTGTAATGCATAATGAAAATTACCATTCCATATTCGCGGTTTCAGTATTCGCAAATTAACATGCGTTTCTAGAGTTGAGGATATGCTCAATTTCTTGATTTATTTCTGTATTCGCGTAATATTTGCGGAACATATCTCCCACGAATAAGGAGCTTTTACTTGTATATTTAATTGAATAATTACTCATCCAATTTAGATCCTGTCTCAGGTTGAACCGATCACGGTCGACATTCTGTGAAATATTATCGAAATTAAATTGTCCGACCTCGGAAATGTTCTGAAATAATGGAACCTGACACACAAGTGATTCTGATATCTAAGCTACAGTACACGGAAGCACGTTCTACCAAAACATTGTTAAACAATAAATTCAATTAAACAATATGTTTTCTATTTAACGCCGTTAACCATCAAATTGGCAATTTATCCTATAAGATACTTATTTAATATATTTTAAATTTTTAATAAAATAGTAGAAAAACGAACAATTAGAAATTACTGAAATATGTGTTGAATTGCACAATATACAGTAATAACTTACAATTTTACATGATTTTGTTTTCGCAGCGGTCCTACACATTTAAATAACTGGAAAAAGAAGTGAGTGCTTCGCTAATTTAAGGGTTAACATCTAGTATGATAGAGCGTCTATTTAGTCATTATTTATGTATTTATTATTAGCCTATTTTTATTTGTAGTGATATTATACAGTGATGATTATGATGAAATTATTTCTAATAATGGAATCCCAATCTAGCATTTTCATTGGTAATTGAGGAAAAATCCTTATTCAGGTTGGCCGGTACCGGGATTTGAACGGGGGACCACCTAAATACTAGTAATTTTTTGACAGTGTAATATGAAGCAGAATGGTGATAAATGATTGTGCCCGTGTAGTTTAATTTATTAAAACGTTTGAACTGCTTTTTAGTGTGTTTTGAAAGTTTAAAATATGAATGCTATTCCAAAATAAAAATAAAAAAAGTAAAATTGTTCACTACCTACAACTGCTGTTTGTCTTTGGCTCAAGTACCAGACTTTGTCCAAGCAGCTATGGCATGCATTTTCGGTCTTACGAATTGCGTTAATGCTAAAAAAAATATTTGAATAAATACAATTTAATTGTGAGAACCTGAATAAGAGATTAAAATTATTGAGTTACGAGGTGTGATTTCATTCAATACTCTTAGTGAGCTTCTCGTGTATTTTACTTTATTTATGGTTTCATTTAATAATGTCTATTTTGTTTGTCATTTTGAGTATAAATTTATATTTTTATGTTTTATGCTTCAGCCTACATTAATCTATTATATTTTGTATGTATTATTTTAACCTAAAAGCCCCTTGGCTTACCATCCGGCTGCTGGCCTCACATTTACATGTGCTACTCACAGGGTTATACGTTAACCTATATTAATTCAAAATAAATGCACATTTCAATATACACTTTTTTTGCTATCATTCATTCACAATATGATTTGAATGTCACATGAAAGCAATTTCCTCTCATTAAAATTAACTCGCAAATATTTTTTTCTTTAAATTGCTGAAAAGATCAAAAGTATAAATGTATAAACCCTATAAAATAAATGAACAAATCAATATTCTAAATTTCTAATTTCGAAAATCTAAACTCACTATCCCTAATAATATTATACAAAAAACGTAACTTATTCCCACTTTAGCGAATTCCGACAGGATGAAGCTATTGAGATTGTAATCATGAAACTATTTTTTAATTGCATATCTTCATCGATCCTAGCAGAAGACAGCGAAAATGTCCATGTCTGATATATATATATATATATATATATTTCTTTTCTTTCTATCTTCGGGTTTTTACAGCTGCTGCCGTCTTCCCGTGCCAAACCTCCAAAGCCTACGGTCTTGGGCATCTTCGATGCTTAGCCCTCTAGCTTTCATTACTGTCTTCATGTTTTCCTTCCATGTTAACCTTGGTCTTCCTCTTTTCTTCTTTCTGTCAGGATGCCATTCATATAGTTGCTTCGGCCATCGCTCGTCTTCCATTCTTAAAACATGTCCTAACCACTTTAATTCCTTCTCCTCAATTCTTTCAATTATGCTTTCTTCTGCTTCCATTATGTTTCTAATTTCCTTATTTGTGACCCGTTCTAATTTAGACTTTCTGGCACTTCTTCGTAAATAATCCATTTCTAGAGCTATTAGTCTATTCTTGTAGTACTTATTGATTGTCCATACCTCACTTCCGTACATTGCAACAGATTCCACCAATGTTTTTACCAATATATTTTTTTGTGTCTTTCCAAATATGCTTATCCCACCATATGGAATTTAATGATGATATTATTTTGCTACTCAATTCAATTCTATGTTTTATGTTCTCTTTGCCTATACCTTCGATGTTATCCATAATCATTCCCAAATATTTAGTTTGTTTCACTTGCTTTATTTGGATTCCATCTTCCAATACTAAATTTTCTCTTTCATTGCTATTTATTGCCAGATATTCTGTTTTTTGTAAATTTACTGTGAGACCCCATGATTCATATGCGTTTTTCAACCTTTTTATCATGAATTCCATATCAAAATTGTCTTGCGCTAAAACCAGTTGACCATCGGCAAATTGTAATGTCAGCAAAAATCTATTGCCTATTGGGATCCCCATACCTTTGCAGCTTTGTTTTCCATTTCGTTAATATAAATTCTACATAAATATTAAATAAAATTGGTGATAGACTGCACCCTTGTTTCAATCCCTTTGAGGTGTTTATAGGATTAGACATTATATTTCCCATTTTAACATAAGCAGAGTTATCTTTATAGATTTGTTTAATAATTTCTATTAGGTTTCTGTCAATATTGTATTTCTCCAATATTTCCCATAATTTGTTCCTCGGAATTGAGTCATAAGCTTTCTCTAAATCTATCATTGTCAAATGGGTTTCTTCTCCAATTGCAGTCCGTTTTTCAATTAACTGTTGTATTGCAAATATATTGTCAACACATGACCTTCCTGGTCTGAATCCATTTTGATCTTCTCCTAATTTGTCTTTAACATCTTTTTGTAACTTGGTTTTAATAACTTCGTAAATATTCTATATAATGTGTTATTTATACTTAGTCCTCTGTAGTTTTTTGCGTCTCTTCTATCGCCCTTCTTGTATATTGGTACAATGTAGCTTATTATATATATATATATATATATATATGTATATATATTTTAAGGAAAGAGTGTGGAGTTGACAGTCTCCCATCGGACGCCTGCCCAGGTGGCGGATAGGGGAATGACTCACCCAGATATGGCGGGTACTGGGGAAATAAAATACCCAGGGCGGACCAAAAACTAGCGCTGCTGCCTTGCAGTAAGATACTGGACTATCAAAGGCTAGAGGAAGGAAAACCCTTGAAAAAAATAATTTACCGTCACCCAGGTTGGGGTTGATGCATCGGGCTAGCTCCTCGTTCATCATATAAAAGAAAAAAAATGCCTAAAAAAAATCAAACAACATGCCTCGGAAGAAAAAAAAACACTCTAGGACGATTAAAGCTTAAGAAAAAAGGACTTTGAAAATTGGCCCATGGAATACTTAACGGCTGCAGAACTAAAATGCCGAGCGCGACAGTACTTAAACGAAATAGCTGCAATGGACCTAGAGTTTGGCAGTCTGTTCAACTGCAACAAAGAAGAAAGGCACAGGAAATGAAACATTAGGCAATTATATACACCTTTACAGTGGAGTAGATAAACATAAAAGAGCAAAAAGAGGTGTTTCTATGTTGTTTTTTTTATTAGAAGAAACGAGATTTGGGATAAGAAATGTACAGAAATACACACATATTTAGGAAGCAAAACAGTTCTGAATCATGGAAATTTATAAAAAAATATACGTTCATCGAATAGAAATAAGAATCTTCTCAACCTAATAGGGATACATGAATGGGAAGAATATTACAAAAAGCTTTTAGTAGAGAACCGAAAAGAATTTTTGGGAGAAAATGACGATTTATCAGAGATGGAAACAGGAAACATAATCGAAATTGATATAAATACTGTAAGAAAGAAAATTATGAGAATGAAAAATGGTAGTAATGCCGGGCCAGGAAATATTGCTATAGAATTGATTAAAAATGGCAGTCAGAAGTTATTGGAAATGATCACTGTACTGTTTAATAAAATAATAAATGGCGAAGAAGTGCCAGAAGAGTGGAAAGTCGCTATTATAACATCGATACATAAGAAGGGAGACAAGAGAAAGTGTGAAAATTATAGAGGCATATCAGTAACGAGTACATTAAGTAGAATATATGGACGTATACTAAGTAAAATGGTTGATATAGAATACCAGGATAAAGAAATGGAAGAACAATCTGGTTTTAGAAGTGGTAGGTCATGCACAGATAATATATTTTGCATAACACAAATGATAGAAAAAAAAGAGCAACTAACAGAGATTTACATTTGCTTCGTGTCGATTTAACCAAAGCATATGATAGTATTCCCCAGAAAATGTTATGGGAAACTTTAGACGATTCCAACATTACCAAAAAATTAGTAGAAGCTATAAAAGCATTATACAAAGGATCTATTTCAAAAATAAAAGTTGGAAATCATATAACAAAGGGATTTACTATTACAAAAGGTTTAAGGCAAGGTTGCAGTTTATCTCCAACTCTATTTAAAATTTATCTCGAAAGAGCACTAAGAGACTGGAGGAAAAAATGTCAAAAAATGGGCATACCTATCCAAAATACACATGTATATTCATTAAATTTTGCAGATGACCAGGTATTAATAGCACAGGACCACGATGACATAGAATATATGGCTAAAAAACTAAAAGAAGAATATGAAAAATGGGGACTTTATATAAACATTGAGAAAACTAAATATCTGTGTATAGGAGAAGAAATGGAAAATATAAATTTCAACAATGGAGAAGAACTAAAACCTAGTATTGAATGCACTTATTTAGGAACAAAATTAGACCATTCAGGCGATAACACAGTGGAAATTAAAAATAGAATCGCACAAACAAAACAAGCAATAAATGCTTTAAACTCTGTTTGGTGGAGCAAAAATATTACAAAAAATAGAAAATTACAAATATATCAAACCATAATTCAGAGCATTTTAACATATGGTGCTGAAGTCTGGCAAATTCCTACCAGGGAAATGAAAAGAATTTTAAGTACAGAAATGGATGTTTTAAGAAGATCAGCTGGAAAATCTAGAATGGATAGAATACGAAATAAAGAAATAAGGGAAATTATGGGTGTACAAGAGGAGCCGGACATCATAGACATCATAGAAAAGAAAAGATTGCAGTGGTATGGTCATGTCAAACGAATGCCAGAGCAAAGATTGCCAAAAATTGTTATGGAATGGATCCCAATGGAAAGGAGGAAGAGAGGAAGACCGAAGAAAACTTGGATAGAAGGGGTACAAGCAGCTATGAATATCAGAGGAATGGAGGAAGATCAATGGATGGATAGAGAGGAATGGCGTTTGGTTTCCGGAAGACGGCGGCAGCTGCCATGATACCGGATGATGATGATGAAGGAAAGAGTGGAGAGTGCTGAGTTAGCAGTGGAAGACCTGCTCTTGGACAGAACACTATATATATATATATATATATACTCTATGAGCCGCAGTTTTTTTCGGAACTAAACTGGGCATAAAGCTACCCATAAAATATGTAAGATCGAGTTCGTTAATCAGCAAAATCGGTCTGTTAGGAGTAGGAGTTCATCTGTAACTAACATTTTGAAATGTTTCAGCGATTGAATTTTTTCCATTCTTCGCAACGGAACTCAGTATATTCTGTGGAAATGAAATGAGGAAGATATTCTTAAAAATCAGCGAAATCTTACTATCAGAATTGGGGTTTACCTGAAGCTCAGAATTTAAAAATCGCTTTAGCAGACACCAATATAATTTTATACCATACAATTTAATTAACAAAATAAAGCTATATTCCGTAAATCAGCGAAATTGGAAAATGAATTGGAGTTGCGGAGAAATTTGCTTAGTTTTCGCAGTTCTATTAACATTCTTTGTTGAAATTTTAATTCACTGTATATTATTTTAAAAAGGGAATTTTTATATCTTTCGACAACTGACTCCCGTCAATTCTGCCTGGTCGTGAATTTTACCATTGACAATAATGCAGGATGTTGTGGTTCACAAAATGCAGTCTGAAACAATAACATTATGATTACAAATGTAATACGGGATTAATATAACCTTTTATTGAGTCTTGGTGGTTCGACAAAATTGGATATAATTTGAAACTAATTAGGTTTGTGACGTAATTGATGTCGGATTACAAAGGATGATTTAATAATAATGTTATTACACGCATGTTACTTTTTAAGCATAGTAATTGCATTAGTCAAAAATACCAACGGCTTATCGCGTCAAGTAAGCAACCAAGGTTTTTGTGTTTTTACGTCATCGGCTTTAGCGAATTGACGGACTTTTTACGTAACCAAACTCGGCATATAACAACCAATTAACTCGACAGGCATAGAAGGCTTTTGATCTACCAATCGCCTGCTGGCTTCACATCTACTTGCCTTTTATAGAGGTGGACGGTAATCTAGCCAGTATTGTCGTGAAATGTGGTTCCCTGCCGTTATAGCAGGCTTTTTCCTCAACCTGGAGACACTACTTATTGTAGCTACCCAAATTCCTCGTGATATTGGGTGGAGGCCGGAACAGTACAGGCCTAAATTCCATGTGACATTTTATTCCCCTTGCGGAGTCGAATTATCGCAAGTCCTTTACTTTTGCATTAAGCAATGATGCCTTAAACCATTCGGCTACGGCGCGGGAGATCAACCAATTAAGAAAAGTAAAATCGAGTTCATTAAGCGGCATAATCTGACCATTAAGAGTGGAGATTAATCAGAAACGAAAATTTAACAATATCTCCAGCGGCTATTTTTTTCACAACATAGCTCGGTATATGCCATTGAAATAAAATTATAAAGATAGTGTTCCAAAAATCAGCTAAATCGGACCAACTGGTTAGGGGTTTACCTCAAAGCCGAAATATAAAAAAACTGTAGCTTCAACCAGTTTGCTGCGAAATTCGACATTTAACATAGCCTATGAATAGGGAAAGTAAGATCGACTTAAAAAGTCAACAAAATTGAACCATTAATATCGGAGGTTAACCTGAAAGCTGAAATATAAGTGAGAACATTTTCAACGCTCTAACTCACTCTCGTACGGATAATATTGAACCTGCAGGTCCACGACCGCGCAAATATAAGCTCTCCATACATCCCTATCCTGTTCTAATATTTTCCAATCTTTCTCTGCATAATTCATCTGCCTCAAATCATGGTTAATATTATTCTCCCATCTCATTTCTGGATTACCTGTTGGGTCCTATCCCTCTGGCTCTCCTACAAGAAGTTTTCATACCCCCATGCGCCCGTGCCACATGTCCTGCCTTCTACGTTTACAATACTTATACTGTTCTTATGACATCCAGTTTTCGTTATAGATCATGCTGCCCACTGCTATGAAGTTTCCTCCATTTACTTGTCTGTTCCTCTCTCATCTAAGTTTTCTAAGCTCTTTACTCGCAAATATTTGTAATATCGTCTCCTTACTTAAAATAAGAGTTGCTTTAATATATCTTGAAGCATAGACATTTTATATATGTTTAATATTTTAGAGAAGCTGGGATGACAAATATGTATGTAATGCAAAATAACGTGTCTTTCTACAGTTCAGCGTAGGGCCTATATTTATTTCTGAATTCCTGTTTGCTATTATTATTACTAGATATTTCAATTCTGCCACTTCTTCAAAATTTCCTTTAATTCATGTTAAGTGTCCATTTTCATTTACTAGTATATTTTACTTATTGGCGTGTATTTACTTTTACTCACAACTTATTTACTTGTAGTACCAGTTACATAGTGTTATTTAATAGAATGCGTGTTGTCTTTTACTATTTTCTCACTTTCGCCTAAGTGAGGCTCTAGAGCCCTCAACTTTTATTTTTCTCGGAATTAACCTTGATATATAGGCCTACTATTTAATTTTCAAATTAAGCACATATTCCGTAAACCAGTAAAGTCGGATCATTGGAAATGGAACTCGAAATTTGATAATTGCTCTAGTTGCCTCAAAATGTTTCTAACATTGAAAGTGGGCACATTTAATTTAATTGTGTTGTTTTATCATTTAGCAGGTTTCACATCTTTCTGAACCCAATTAATCTACTGTCATTCTTCTTAACACTATCGTCCATTCCTTTTTACCCTCATGCTGCATTAAACAGAATCAATCCACGTATTTTATGCCGTTCTCTTGTTAGTCTTCTTTTCTCACGAGACAGTCATTCTAGTAATTTTTTTATGGAATCTCTTTTACGTCATTTTTTACACGCTCATAACATTTTTACTTAACTTTGAGCAATAATATTTTCTTTAATCATACTGTTTATTTTATATCTTCAAAAAGTCCATATATCCATATAATCATACTTATATCCGCGAAAATCTACAATATAACATAAATATATATATATATATATATATATATGTATATATATATATATATATGGTATGATAAGAAAAATAAATGCCTGGACGGGATTCGAACCCGGATCTCTGAGTCTGTACCTCAGCGTGATATCCATTACACTACCAGGCGAATCCAGTTCAAACACTTATTTTTCTTATATATGTATTATACTCTCCATTATTACTAGATATATATATATATATATATATATATATATATATATATAAATTCCGAAACCAGCAAAATCGGGCCGTAAATATATAATGACTTGATGGGGAATTCGCTTATATTACGTAACTCCTGTGTGACGGACTTTTAAGTAATTAAATGCAGCGATGTGTTTTAACTACTTCTCACAATACAATAAAAATCAATCATGAAGAAAAATAACACAATCGGTAGAGAAATGTTATTGATAATAATGAGTGAAGAGGTGTAGAGGTAGTTTGATTATTTAGATTTTTTAGATTTAGATTTATTTATTTAGCCTGGTCGAGTTAAGGCCATGTGGCCTTCTCTTCCACTCACCAGGACAAACATATATTACATCAGAATATAAGAATCTTAATTAACTCTAATATTAAATACTAAGTACAAATTTGAACAAAAAGATATTATCTAATATATTACGATCTATAATACAACCAGTTAATGTTAGTTAAAATTAAGACTAAAACTAATAATAAAATGTATACAAGCAAGTCATATTAAATTGTCCCTGTCTAGTGTATATAAAAAACAAAGGAAAATAATGAGATATAGAAAACTAATTTTGCGATTATACTATATTTAAAACAAAACAAATAAAAATATTTGTTATTCTTAATATTATTTTATAAATAATTAAATTTATTAATCGTTAAAAAATATTATCAGTGAGGTGTATAAGTTAGTTTGTTATTAAATAATTCTTTAGTTTGTTTTTGAAGGATGTTATAGTTTGACAGTCTCTGACATAGGGCGGAAGGGAATTCCATGTTTTGGTAAGTGAGACCGTAAAAGATAATGAATAATATACAGTGTGATGAGGAGGGATATAAAGGACAATGTGCTGATGGGATCGAGTGTCAAGATTATGTGTGTCGGATAGTCTGATGAAGCGGCGTTATAAATAATTAGGCGATGATGTGTGAAGTATTTTATAGAGAAGAGATAAGGAATGGACAGTTCTATGATCTCTTAGACAAAGCCACGATAATTGTTCCAGGGACGGTGTAACATGGTCAAATTTGCGAATACCACAAATAAAACGTGCGCAAGTATTGTGAACACGTTGAAGTCTTTGAGTGGAAATAATATTTAAGTCTGTAAAAAGAGTGTCACAATAATCAAAATGGGGCATTGCAAGTGTTTCTACTAACATTTTCCTAAGAGCGAATGGCAGACAATTTCGTACGCGATTTAATGAATGTATTACTGAGAAGACTGTTTTGCATGTATGGTTTATTTGTGTATTCCAATTTAAGTTGTTGTTAATAAATACTCCTAGAATTTTTACTGTCTCACTATAAGGGATTTGAACTCCATTTAGTGACATATGCGAGACTGTGTTTAGGTTAATTGTAGATAATAGTCTCTGGTGACCCATAATGATTGATTGCGACTTTCTACAATTTAATTGCAGTCCATATTTAACTGCCCAAGTCATTAGTGAGTCAAGATCCTCGTTAATTTTGGCAATAGCGTCATTTAGTGAATATTTGTCTGTGTGGATGTAGATTTGCATGTCGTCTGCAAATAAATTATGTTTGCAATGCTTTAGGGAGTTAGATGTGTCATTTATGTAGATTGAAAAAAGCAAAGGTCCAAGCACCAAACCCTGTGGAACCCCAGCTTTACAGAAGGACCAAGAAGAACATAATGCATGATTTCCTACTATTAGCTACCGGTAATTTGGTCGTTATAGAGGCAATTTCACCCGTTTAGGGGTAGTTTGCTCGGATCGGTTGGACGTTCTAGATTATGTTGCTGGGTTAGATTAGGTACCGGTTAGAAGGGAAGAGGATACAAAAAAAAAGCAAAAAATCCTAAAAAATTCAAATTTTCTTTTTTAACACAAAGTTAATTTTTAATGTATATACTATCAAGTTCGTATGGTTTTTGAACCTAAATCATACTTGGTCCCTTTAAAAGACGCCAATTTTAAATGTCTGCGCAGCAGCGAGATGAAGCTGACGTTGTTACGCCGCCTCTCTTTTGAGTTGTACTTTATGCTGATTCAAATTTCTGCTTTTTGACGTTTACAAGTTGCTAACGTTGTAGTTATGGCTCATAGATGCCAGTACGTGTTCACTGGGTGTGTTATAGTACAGAATTCCATCGCAGCGTATAGTAAAGACAAGTAATGTACTTAAATCCATGCAAGGTGTGTGCGTATTTCAACTTATAGTAATTTTCAAACATTGTAGAGGTCGTTATACTGGTATACTCTCAATTGTTTTATGTTTGTAAACAAATGCTCCATTTATAGTAAAAAAATTCTGTGCTAAGTCAAGGCCTTCATGGAATGGTATGGGAGACATATTCCAGACTGTGAACATAATTATACAAGCTCGTCTCCAGCAATGGAAATGGAGGCTGCAAAAAAATTGTGGGAGAGATCCAAGTCATACGGGTTATGATGCACCACATTGTTGAGTGATGGCGATGCCAAGACATTTTCACACCTGCAGCAGAATAAAGTACATGGTGATGATGTAGATCTTGTAAAAGAGGAATGCATTAATCATATTCACAAGAAAATGGGAACTGCTTTGAGAAATCTTGTTTCATGATAAAAAAAAAACGTGGTTCTACTATTGGTGGCAGAAGGCACGGTAATCTCACAGCAGAAAAAAATGAAAAGATAGCCAGTTAGTATAGAAATGCCATATTACAGCACCTTGGAAATGTACCCGGTATGAAGAATGCAATTTATGGCATTTTAGACCATTGGCGTTCAACAGATAGGCAGTCCAAACATTCAAAATACCCTACCAGTGAACAATCCTGGTGTTTATATAATAGAGTGCTGGCTAAAATGAAATTCCTGGGTCCCATACACACATCTGCACACTCCACTCTCTGAAAAGGTTGAGTGTAAAATGATCCCCCTATTCCAGAGGCTAGCTTCAGACAGCCTTCTAGAAAGATGTGCAGCAGGGTGCACACAGAATGCATAGCAGAATGTGGAGAAAATGTCCCAAAACATCTCTGTTACTAAAAGAAGAGTAGATATTACAGTGGCAAGGGCTGTAGTTTAATACAATTTAGGAAGGAGCAAAACACAGTACAAAATTCATTTCAAATTAGAACTTTCACCAGGGAAATACACATCCTCAATATCATACATGCAAGATTTCAAGGCAAAGTATAAGCGCGCCTCCCAAAGTCTGAAATGTTCAAGAAATATAGAACATTTGTGAAGCTAGTTAGAATGAAACTGGAGGAGGGCAGAAAGAAGCAGGAGGGTCCCACTTACCAAGCTGGAGGATTCTAAACCAACATGAGGTAAAAACAACGGTGAAAAATTTAAAAAAAATACAATTTTCTCAGAACTAGATTCTGATACGCATGCACTTAATAATACTTGCATATCTCTAGAACTATTAAGAGTAGCATAACCAAATGTTTACAACATATTCTACATTACATTTCTAAAATTCTCCTAGAAGCTAATTATTGTACATACAATCTGACACCAGAAAAAAAATTGAGTGCCAAAAATTAAACTTTAATTTTTTTTTCGAAATAATTTCTAACATTAATATGATATATATTGAAATTTCCTTCTTGGAGGAATAAAATAATTTACTTTCCAATATTTGAGTGAAAAAAATAAGTCATTAGCATTCATTACAAGTGATAGAGTTATATCCAATTATCTAAAACCATGCTTGCGATGACTAATTGCCCCTCAAAATTGGATCCCCTACAAATTTTGCAATTCCAAATACAGGAATCTTTATTGCTGATGGACCTATATAGGCCCATAAATGTTCAAAATCATAACAGTTAAAATAAATACGAAAATTTCTTGTGTATCCTCTTCTTGAGCAATATTTTGTTTAATCATACTGTTTATTTTATATCTTTAAAAAGTCTATATATCCATATAATTATACTTATATCCGCAAAAATCTACTATATATATATATATATATATATATATATATGTGTGTGTGTGTGTGTTATATTGCAGATTTTCGCGGATATAAGTATGAATAAGAAAGTTTTCTTGGGTTTTCCGCATCTTGGATTCAAGTTTGGCCCCTGGCCACTGACTCCGACGTTTCGGTATGATCCCACATGCCATTATCAAGGAATGATAAGTTCGAGTCACAGGTTTAGGTCTTATATAATTAAACAAATAGAGTTTTCGCTGTGGTCCGTTTCCGAAGACGTACACCCATCCAAGGTTTAGTTCATATGTAGTTAAACATCTTCAGTTTTCAGTGTGGTCCGTTTCCGAAGCCGTAAACCCATCCAAGGTTTAGTTCTTATGTAGTTAAACATTTTCAGTTTTCAGTGCGGTCCGTTTCCGAAGCCGTACACCCATACAAGGTTTAGTTCTTATGTAGTTAAACACCTTCAGTTTTCAGTGTGGTCCGTTTCGGAAGCCATACACCCATCCAAGCGTCGACCACGCTCCATGTTGCCCAACCGTGGTTTTCTTCATATCTTCTTCGCTGTTCTAGGGATGACATGGTGAGCAGCGAGAGCAGTTTTCCATGTAGATGGTAATCTTTTGGCATTATCTCGGGTGTTCATAGTATTGCTTCTCTGTAGATTCTTGATTTTTCATGATCTATTTCTAGATCCTGTGAGGTCGATCTTGTGATCCCTCTGTTTCATATGTTGCACGAGAGTTGATGTAGGTTCTTGACGATTTATTGCAGCCTTATGTTCTTGAATTCGGCAGGAAATTCGTCTGTTGGTACGTCCTACATACGTTTGTTCGCAAGAGGTGCAAGGGATCTCGTAGATGCCTTGTGATTCTAGAGGTATTTTATCTTTAGCACACCTAAGTAAATTGGAGATGGTGTTTTCCGAGTGAAATATATTTTTAATCTGATGTTTTTGTAGTACTCGGCTTATTTTATCCGTAGTGCCTTGCACTGTTGGTAAGAAGGCACTGCTTCGGTTTACGAGTAGTTTCTCGTTGTAGAAGTAGTTTAATCGGTTTACTGGTAGTTTTGATCTTTATAGAGGTATATATATATGTAGGCTTTCACGGCCGGCGTCTTGATCCGTATTTGGTTCGTCGTCCGGGCTTATAGGCCGTGGTCTGGTTGTCTTCATACTCGACGTTTCGTCTACTGCTGCGGTAGACATCATCAGGAGATACTGCGTGCTTTCTGTGAACTCCTCAACAGTCGGCTGCAGACTGGCTGGTCGTTGGAAACTGTCTCTCTGTTTATAGCTAAATCCCGGGCGGAGGGGAGTTTTTCTGCGCGCACCGAGTTTTGCGCTGTATTGCCGTGTGCAGAAGTCCTAGGCTTCGTTGTCGTGTTATGCAGTGCTGGGATCCAAATTTTGTTTATCTTCAAGGTTTCTTCTTTTTTGTTGAAGGAATTTTTATGTTTATATATTTCTATGGCTTCTCTGTATAGTCTGGTGTAGTAATGTGATGTTTGTGATAATACCTGGGTATCTTCAAATCTTATAATATGTTGTTGGTTGTTCATCAAGTGTTCCGCTACGGCCGATTTTTCATTTTGTTTTAACCTGCAGTGTCTCATGTGTTCTTGTAATCGTGTGTTGATCATTCTTTTTTGTTGTACCGATGTACACCTCTCCACAACTGCACGGGATACGATATATACCGGCATGACTCAAAGGATCTCTAGTGTCTTTGGCTGGGCGCAGTATATTGCTGATTTTTTGTGTTGGTTTGTAGGTTGTTGCTATGTTGTATTTCTTTAATATTCGTCCAATTTTCTCTGTTGTTGTTTTGATATAAGGTAGGTAAACCTTGCCATTTATCTCTTCCTTGTTTTCGTTTTCGGGCCTATATTTCTTGGGATTTATGGCTCGACGAAAATCTGTTTTGCTGTATCCATTGGTAAGAAAAGCTGCATGGAGATGATTGATTTCTTCTTGCAGATACTGTGGTTCCGAAATCCTTTTGGCTCGTTCAACCAGGGTTTTTATTATCCCGCGTTTTTGTCTAGGATGGTGGTTAGACTGTTTGTGTAGGTATCTGTCTATGTGAGTATTATTTTTCCTGTATAGAGGTAGTTTGAGTATTATTAGCTACTGGTAATTTGGTCTTTATAGAGGCAATTTTACCTGTTTAGGGATAGTTTGGTCGAATCGGCTGGACTTTTTAGATTATGTTTCTAGGGTTAGGTCAGGTATCGGCCAGTTATCGGATAAATCAGGTTAGGTTCGGTTAGGTTTGGTTAGGTTTTTATACTTTCGATTAGGATATGTTAAGTTAGGTTATGTCAAGGTTATGTCCGGGTTGGGCCAGCTTTGGGTCCGGGTTTGGGTTATGGTTTGGATTCGGGTTCAGTTTGGGTTCGTGCTCGGGTTCAGTTTGAGTTCGGGATCGGGTTCAGTTTGGGTTCGGGATCGGGTTCAGTTTGGGTTCAGTTTAAATTCAGTTTGTGATTCAGTTTTTCTTTCAGTTTTGGTTTGGGTTTTGTTTTCGTTTTTGGGTTCAGGTGAGGGTTTGTATTCCGGTTATGTTCATGTTAGGTTAAGCTCAGGTTTGGTTAAGGTTAGGTCAGGTTAGGTTCGGGTTAAGTTCAGGGTAGGTTGAGATTCGATTCAGCTTAGGTAGAGGTTGGGTTTAGGTTCGGATCAGGTTAGATTCAGGTTAAGTTCAGGTTAGGTTAAGGTCAGGTTCAGGTTAGGTTAAGGTTACGTTGACGTTAGGTTAAAGTCATGTTCAGGTTAGGTTCAGATTAGGTTCAATTTAGATTGAGGTTAGGTTCAGGTTAGATTAAGGTTATGTTCAGGTTAGATCTGGTTAAGTTCGGGATAGGTTCATGTTAGGTTCAGGTTTGGTTCAGATTAGGTTCAATTTAGATTGAGGTTAGGTTCATATTAGGTCGGGTTTGGTTCAAGGTAGGTTCAGGTTAGGTTAATTTAGGTTCAGTTAGGTTAGGTAAGGTTAGTTCGGTCAGTATAGGTCATGATCAGTCAGATCGGGTCAGTATATGTTAGGACAGGTCACGTCATGTCATTTATGCGTCCAAAATGTTACTTATTTCACTTTTTCACTACAAAAAGTTTTTATAAAAGTGTAGGAGCTGAGTATCACAAATCTCTTATAGCCTAAGTTCATCCCGGGAATCTCTTGAGCATTTTCCAAAAGGCGCCAACCAAATTGGGTGAAATATATAGCAGCGTATTACACACGAACAAACAAACAAACATTCTTTTTTATACATTAGATTTAAGTTTCTTAGTTTCTATTACTATCCACTTCAAAGACTGTTTTTTTTATAATTCAATCTCTTTATTACGCTCTTGGACAAAACGTTTGTGTTGTCCGATAAAAAAAATCAGCGCACTTTTTGAATCTAGAAACAAATTCATTGATAGGTTGGAGCGTCAAGTTAAAGAATCTTCTCATGAATTTGAAGGTTTGCAAAGTTAATTTTTATTTGTGTTTTAATTACTTCAAAGAAGATATATATCTGTAAATCTGTATATACATTATCTATATATCTGCATATACATTACTGTAACTGAAACTATAATAATGAAAAATAGTAATAAAGAAAGAAAATACACTTGAATACGAAAACGTTAGAGTAAATATAATTGAAGAGCATGTATAATTAAAATAATAGTTAATGTTAAAAGGGAGTATGTGGTGAAGCAAATAATAGGTTATTAAATTAATAACAAATGAACAATTGCAATGATGTAAAATTTATTTTTAGCATTATAATTATTTAATTACACAAGTAAGCCTGCATGTATAAGCGACTAATAAACTGCCAAGATATGCGGATAATCCGTCCAAGTATTTGCCGGTAAGTTACACTAAATATTAGTATATATATATATATATATATGCCGTAGCGTAATGGTTAAGGCACTGCGCAACAAGTCGGAAGGTCGAGGGTTCAAGTCTCGGTTAGGTCAGAACCTTCTGGCGGCACTATGGGCCTGGGGTCGACTCAGCCTCTATCTGAAATGTTTACCGGACGCTTGTTCTGGGGGTAAAGGCGGCCGTCACGCAGGGCTGACAACCCGGCTGACATCAAGTGCCGATTGTCCAGAAAAGTGAGAGCCTTAACCTCCTACTAGCCCAAGGGCCTCCTGAGGCATGTAGTGGGAATACTTCACTTATATATATATATATATATATATATATATATAGGCTATATATATATATATATATATATATATATGTGTGTGTTATAATTAAATGTTTAACATTGAGCAATGCAAGCTTAATATGGTATGATAAGAAAAATAAATGCCTGGACGGGATTTATTTTTCTTATCATACCATATATATATATATATTTGACATTTGGCAATGAAGGCAAATATGATATGTATATATATATATATATATGCACACACACACATTAGAAAAAACAGAACATACAAAGTGGAATATAATTGCAAAAATTTATTTCTGAATTGCTTCTGGTCCTATAGGTTTTTCTTTTAGTCTTCTATGCTTTCTACTTATCTCTTATCTACACTCTACTTCATTATCTCATCCTTTCTCTCCATTACTCGTTTTTCCTCCCCCCCCCCCTCTCTCTCTCTCTCCTCAAATTTCCCTCTCTCTATCAAATTTCCCTATTCCCTTCAATTTCAATGTACTTATTTTGCTCTTTAAACCGGCTGTATTTTGGGTTTCACTCATTTATTGCCGTTTCTCTTTCATTCTTTCATCTCCTTTTTATCTCCCTTAGTCTCTCTTTAGCTCTTTTTAAACTCTCTCTTTTGCTCTCGTAATTACGCCGTAATTATTCTCTTATTCTTTCCCTAGCTCAATTACTCTCTCTCTCTTCCTCTCGCTATTTGCTCTCTCTTTCGCATTATTACTCTCTATCGCGCTTTTACTCTCACTATCACACTCTTACTCGCCCTTCGGCCTCTTATTGTACCTTTCAATGCCCTACTCTCCCCTTCCCTCTTCTACTCTGCTTTTCACTCTATTACTCTCCCCTTCGATCTCTTTCACACTATTTCGCTTTCTTATTCTCCCTCCCACACTCTTACTTATCCCCCTAGCACTATTTCTCCCTCCTTCACTCTCTTTCTCAACCTTCGCAATCTTTCTCTCCCTTCATTCTCTTTCTCCTCATTTTACTTTCTTTATCACTCTTCGCAATCTTTTTCTCCCCTTCACTCTCTTTCTCACCCCTTCGTTCTCTTTTTCTCCCCTTCGTTCTCTTCCTCTCCCCTTTTCTCTTCCTCTCACTTCGTTCTCTTTCTCTCCCCTTCGTTCTCTTTCTCACCCTTTCACTCTCTTTATTACCTTTCGCAATCTTTCTTCCCCTTCACTCTCTTTCTCTCCCCTTCGCAGTCATTCTCTGTCCTTCGCTCTCTTTTTCTCCCCTTCGCTCTCTTACTTTAACCTTCACTTTCTTCCACTTCTTGTTGATCTCTTACTCTCCCCCTTCGCTCTTCTTTTCTCCCCATTGCTCTCTTACCCCCCTCTTCACTCTCTCACTCTCTCCAAGTCTCTTATTCTCCTTTGCTCTCTTTTTCTCCCATTTGCTTCCTTTTCTCCCCTTTGCTTTCTCACTCTCCCTTCGCTCGCTCTATCTCCTTATCTCCCTCACTCTCCCCTTATCTCTCTCACTCTCCACTTCGCTCACTCACTCTCCCCTTCGTTCTCTCATTCTCCCTTTCATTCTCTCACTCTTCCCTTCGATCTCTCTTACTGCCCTTCTATCTCCTACTCTCCCATAAGCTCTCTTTTTTACTCCTTCTCTCTATTAATCACCTCCCACCCTTCTCTTCGCTTTCATTTCACACTCTTCATTACCTCACATACTCTCTCTTTATCTTTCCTTAACTCCTACTCTCTTCTTAGTTCACCTACTCTCTCTTTCGTTCTCCTACTCGATTCTCCGTTCTCTTACTCGCTCTTTCGTTCTCTTACTCTCCCTTCTCTCTCTTACTCTCCCTTCTCTCTCTTATTCTCCCTTCTCTCTCTTACTCTCCCTTCTCTCTCTTACTCTCTCCTTCGCCCTCTTTCTCTCCCAATCGGTTCCTTTTCTCCCTTTCGCTATATCACTCTCCCCTTAGCTCTCTCGCCCTCTCTTTATCTCTTTAAATACCACATTAACTCTCTTCACACTCCCCGCAGCTCTCACTCTACCCTTAGCTCTCTCGCTCTCCCCTTGGCTCTCTCCATCACACTCTAGTTCTCCCCTTCGCTCTCTTACTCTCCCATTCGCTCTCTATCTCTTCACATCGCTCTCTCACTCTCCCCTTCATTCTCACTTTCCTTCTCTATTTTACTTTCACCTAGCTCCTACTCTCTCCTTATCTCTCCTTTATTCGTACTCTCTCCGTAGATCTCCTACTCTCCTTCGCTCCCCTACTATCCACTTCGTTCTACTCTTTTCATTTGCTCTCTTCCTAATCCTTTTGCCATATTATTATTCTTTTCTTCCCTCTCTCACTCCTCCTTCGCTCTCACTCTTTTCTTCGCTCTCTGTCTTTCCTTCGATCTCTCGCTCTTTCACTTGATCTCTCTCCCTTTCTTCGATCCCCCACTCCCTCCTCAGCTCTCACACTCTCTTTCACTCTCTCACTCCTTCATTCGCTCCCTCTCTGTCACTCTCTCAACTATATCTTTCGCTCTTATTCTCTTCTTTGCTATCTTAATTTCTCCTTAATTCTTTTACGCTCTCATTTACTTACTTCTTCGATCTCTTAGACAATCCTTCACTCTATTACTTTCTCCTTCACTCAAATCTCTCTTTTGCTCTCAATCTCCCTACTATCCCTATCGCTATTCTATACTCACTATCGCTCTCTTGCTCTATCCTTCGCTCCCTTAGTCTCTCTTATCGCTCTCTCACTTGTCTTTCGCTTCCTTATTCTCCCCTTCGTTCTCACTCTTCTTCGCTCTCTCACTCCCTCCAACTCTCCCTTACTGTCGTCCTCGCTCTCTTATTCTCTCGTTCGCTTTCTTACTCTCTCCTTCGCTCTCTATCGCTCGCTTACTATCTCTATCACTCTTGTACTCTCCCCTTCGCTCTATTATTCTCCTCCTTAGCTCTATTGCACTCCCCCGTTTTCTCTTATTCTATCTTTCGCTCCTTAATCTATATTTCGCTTCCTACTCTATATCTTGCTACTTACTCGCTTTTACACTTCTCTCGCTCTCTTACTCTATATTTTGCTCCCTTACTCTATGTTTCGCTCCCTTACTCTATTTTGCGCCCTCTTATTCCTTCTATCGTTTTCCTCCTCTATATTTTGCCCCCTTACTCTGTATTCGGTCCCTTATTCTATATTTCGCCCTCTCGCTTTTTTTCGCTCTCTTTGTCCCACCGTAACACTTTTATTCTCCCCTTAACTCTCTTATGTTATGTTGTTTTGTTCTCCTAGCCTCTTTTCTTCTACGTTTTTCACTCTTTTCTTCTTTTTTTATTCGTTCTCCTTCTTTTCTGTTTTCTTCTTTCTTTCTGTCTTTTTTCTCTGTCTTTCGATTTATCTTCGTCTCACTGACCCTTTCCGTCTCTACGTTTTCTTTCTTACTGTAAATTAAGCGGTTTATTCGTTCTGCCAAAAATAAAATAGCTGAATGAGGTGTTCATGTTTATAGTACAACATGTGTGGAACTACACCAGCGATAAGTTTGCCTCCAGTATATACTCTGTGTGTGTGTGTGTGTGTGTGTGAGAGAGAGAGAGGAGAGGAGAGAGGAGAGAGAGAGAGAGAGAGAGAGTGTGTGTGTGTGTGTGTGTACAGTTAATTTACTTTATTTGAAGGTAGCGAGAAAGGAGAAACATGCCCCCGGGGAAATTACTGTTAGGTTTGGTTTCCGCGGATTCCTGTAATTGTATTATAATTTAGTTCGTCAAAACATTCTCCTCCCCCACATTAAATCGGGCTAAAAATCGTTACTTTTACGAATTTTAATTGCATATAAATGCGCTCTGTGCTGCTTTAATTTGGAATCAGAATTCGAAAATATCGCAAAATTATATTAACGAAATCAGTTCTACTTACATTTCCCCCATTATGTAAGTATAAGAGAACTTTTTTTTTCAGAAGGATAATGTAATTTGTGTCAATTGCGTGCTCACTGCACTGATAGTATTACTGCACGGATAGTATTAGGGTAGGTGGTAACGGACGATTTGAATATGAATTGTACGTATTTCTTAAAGTAATCTCTTCCATCGAAGTAGTAAACCTAGACTGAAAAGAAGGCTCAACTTAAAGATTGAGTTGAACCCCCAAATGCTTCATATTCTGTACAGTACAAAGTCTAAAGCATAACTATGGAGTTTGTTTACTTTTTGTTTTCGTAAAAACGCGTCTTACAACGGCGCCGGTAAACTGGGTCCTATCCTAGATAATACGATAAATTGGGTCCCGGGTTTAGAAGGCTAGTAATAGTAATTGAGTCCCGGCCTATTAGCATATCTCTGGGAGTATCCATACATGTTGGCTCGATCGATTCTCAACAATTTATAATGTTAATGTTAAAAAATTGGTCTTAAACTGTTTCTAGCCTGATGGTAAAATTTAAAACTCACTGAATTTTCCAATTCGTACAAACTAATTTGTACCGTTGTTAAATGTGACATTATTTTTCTTTCTTATTTTAGCTTGCTTTGCTGAACTACTACACAATAAAATATAAACTTCGGATTAAACATTATTCAATATATTAAGAAAGTTAAATACGATGGTTCTTTAATTTTGTGTGTGTTTTATTAATTTCGTTTCTTCAAATATTAACGTACTTCTTTTTGTAACATATTAACAGTACCGTACAATGTTAACGTCCAACCCAGGTGAGAAGATTAAAGAATGATATCTGGACCCAGGACCCAATTTACGTAGATAAGGGACCCTATTTACTGACCACATATGGATCGGAAATTGACCGGGACGCAATTTACCTAGGTCCATTTACAATATCAATGTGCATGGATCTTTCTGACCTTTCATCTCTCTTTCTTTTCGCGATTAATGAAAGATAAGGACAAATCTTCAATATCAAACCTAAATGTGTTTTATAGGATAGATTATTTGTTCTGAAAAAAACTGTTTAATACAGTAATAAAGAATACAATGGCATACGGTGCAGAAACATGGGGCTTAAAATCATGAACCATAAGTAAAGTGTATTATGCAGAAATGAATTTTTGGATTCCTTCAGCTGGAATTTCTACAATAGACAAAATATGAAAACAGTACAATTAAATAAGGATGAATATTCAAACTTCAATTATGGATTTTATTTAAAAACTTAAAGAGAATTGCAGAATCCAGACCTGGTAGAAGAAGAAGATGACAGAAAAAATTAGTGTGTGTTTATGCTTTAAGCAGCAGGAATAATATAAAAAAAAAGGATTTGGAGATTAAAATGATAGGGAGATGTGGAGGAGATGGCAGTTGATTCATTGGGCACAGGATGCCGATATGAAACATCCACACCAAACCACACATCTACACTCACTCAATAAAATGATGTATTCTGCTTTTCTCTCTCATCCATGTACCTATCTATAGTATAACTTTGTTCTTTGTGTAATAAGAGTCTAGCACACACACAGTAAATGGAGTATCCATCCATAGTAATTCTGCCCGAAGGCAAGTCCTTCACTGCAATCATAGCACTTTCATGCTATGCTTGCAGCTTTACTAGGGAATTGTGTAGGTGTGGTAGCTTCCCGTTGCTTTCCACACCAGTGAAGGATGATTATGATGATGACCATATGATTTCGGGGACCGTTTGGGCCTTAAAGTTTTCCTGACATTTGTCTTACAGGTGAGGAAGAACCCCGATAAAAACCTCACCCAGAAAAAACTGCCCCGACCGGGGATCGAACCCGGGCCCGCTGCGTGACAAGGCAGCACGCTACCTCGAGACCACAGCGGTGGACAAATGGAGTATAAGACGGTATATCTAAAGCAGCTTGATCTATAATAATATTGAGTTACAGAATTAATTGTCATTTTGAAAATCACATTAGTAACTTAAATTTTATAATCTGGTCAAATTTTGACCCCTCATATTTTTACTATAAGCAAGAATCTACATCTTCTCCTAGCGCACAACCTCCCTATATGCCAATCTAACATGATCCAACATGATAAATGTGTCCGTTAGCATTTGCTTTTAAGGGAAAAATAAATTATGATTTTTTTTTTGTCTATAGGCCTATAGTGTAACATTCTAGTTTTCCACACACTTGGGAAGTATTAACTCTAATGCAAAGAAGTCACAGAAATACTTTGACGCTTATATTTTTTAATAAATAAATAAAACTTTTGGGTTTTGCAAGAACTTATATAACTCAGTCGTTTTCAAATATATATTCAACATTCATTAGCAGTTCTGTTGGTAAATTCAATTTGGTTTTATCAGAATTTCAGTAACTCATTTCAACAGTAGTATACGATTAACATTTTAAATTCAGTTTTCCAACAATATTTTTTAACGAATATGTGAATGGCTTATCACATTATTATAATTTTAAACTTTGAAAAAAAAAAAGTAAGTGTTATTTAACCAAATCTCAACCTGGAATGTCTGTTGCGCTATCCCAGGATTATGGAATGAAAGTTTATTCTACGGTGTTAAGTGAGTTGTATATCGTCTTCCAGGTCCGACACACCAGGTTCTACTCCCATGATCATTAACGCCAGTTTTGGGTTGAGCTCGTGGCTGCCGGGAGGGACTACAACCCTCCCATTGGCCTCTTCTGCCTTTTTTATGGCTAGGCTCGGAGTAATGTGGCAGCACCCTGGTGGAGGTTCCACTAGATCCCCGCAATCACACATTATTTTGAACGCTGGTTGCCAACCAAACTATTTTTTTCTATTTTTTTTTCACCGAGATGACGTGAACGGTGATATGAAATGACTGGATGGGAAATGAAATGACATGAGGAGGATGGAAGGGGAAATGGAGAGTGTTCATGGAAAAAATGAGTAAACGGAAGAACCTCAAGAAACTAGAAAATTCCCTGTGTGGCCCTTCACCAATACCTCTCTAGAATTTGGGATCCCAGTCGGGGCAGCCACGCGTGCTACCCATGCATCTACCGAGACGACATAATGAAATATTAGAATATAATATTGAAGATTATTACTTATTTAATGACATTTAAAAGTCTTGTAAGTTATTCAACTTACTAAAGAAGATTTCATGTATTTTTGATCACCTTAACCCCTACCTATCAGTTAAACTATTTAATAACAGTTTATACGATTACATTACCTGGAGAAACAAATTGCTAACATGCCAAGTCACAGACCTACTCTAAAGTCAAAAATAAAAATATGAAATTAAAAAAAAAATCACTTATTCAGAAAGTGGTTAATTTTTATGCATATAAATAAGTCAGTAATTGTGTTTGTAATACAGATATTTGAAACGATATTACAAGTACCAATGCTTTTCAAATTCATTACGAAACACCGTTGTAAAAGTTAAAAGAATTAAAGTCGTACCTCAAATCTCAGTCGTACTCAACTACATAAGATTTTCGGAAGATCATGTTACATCTTCAGCTTTTTAAAAGGAAATCTCACCTGGTTGAAGACGACTGAGATCTCGGGTATGAATTTTACTATTTTAACGTTTATATATTACAAGAGATTTGACGATTAGTTTTAAAGCCTATACTGTATCTTAAAAAAATTGTTTGAAATTTTTGGCAGGCGTATGTTTTCCGCTGTATCCATGTAATGCTAGAGCCGAAGGCATCTGTTCTAATGAACAATTTGTTTTTCACCAAAAGCTCAAGTAAATTCAAACCAGAAACTAGATCGGAGCGTAGTTAGTCCTCTCCGTTGCCGTAGCGCACTCGTAGAATCTCTACCTTCCACTCAGATAACCCGGGTTCCATTCCGTGCGGGACAAGGCATTTTAAGTCTACTTTCGGTCTAGGTGTGTGTCCTGCCTAAATGTGCAAATAATTGAAAAGGTAAATAGATTTAAAAACAAAGATAAACAATTTAAAAAAAGGAAATGTCTTAATAAGAAACTCAGAAAATACATAACTCCCAGAATGCACAAATGTAAACAGCCTTGTTCCCGATCTGTAAATAATTATTTTTTTCTTCATAATATAAAAATGTAAAATGTCTAACAGTGACTATATGATAGGTTAATTTCTCTTTTTCCGCGATTTTAATGGGGACACTCCGTATCATAGCTAAGACAATTTATTACAGTCCGAAAAGTCTATAGGCCTAGTTAATGTCCCCGTGGAACAGGGTTTTTAAACTGGCCTAAATCTCCTGGCGGTACAATGGGATAGACTCAGCCTCTAACGGAAATGAATAGCAGACGGACATGTTCTAGTGTAAAGATGACCTTTACGTAGGGCTGATAACCCTGCTGACTCCTTTTGTCAATTGTCTACAATAGTGGGAGCATTAACTTACTACTTCCCCCTAGAAACCTCCGATGCGACGCCTGTAGTGGGATCACATTACATATAAACATGTTTTTTTCAATGCAAGCTTTGAATTTTTTTTTTTTGCTCTGTATATTCGACGTTTTTTCTCAATAAGAAATAAACTCACCCATATACAGATAGTTTCAAAACATTAATATTCAAAATGACCTAATATGAAGTTATAATGAAAGCAAAGCAGAAAAGTTCCAATAAATATCAGTCCGCAAACGAACTGTTCGTAAGGAAGTGATCATGGGATCCCCACTTTTCAAACGGCTGGTAGTTAAATTGGTATGTGAACAGTGAAGTATTTGCGCTTGAATATTGTGCACGTCCTGTTATTGAGGAATTAAATAGAATTGCCACTGTTTTTTGTGATAGTATTCAAGGAGCCTTAATTAAGTAGGCTCATCGTAGCCGGTTAATTTTTCGAACCCATTTGTATCATACACTTTCCCTTCTTTTCATTTTTATTTCTCATCTCTGTATTTTTTACTTTAAAACACCCTGTCTCATAATTTGGTTGTTGTGATTATATTTTCATTTATTATATTCCTTGAAATGTAGATATTCAGCCCATTCCTGTGGAATCAGGATAAACTCGTTGCTTCGGACGTAGTGGACCTGGTTTCGATCTATGGTCAGGACAAGTTTCCTGGGTAATATTTTTTTCCTCATCTGTAAGATTGTCAGGAAACGTTGAGGCCCAACCGGTCCCCTTGTAGCATCTGGCCGTCATCATATTCGCCATGTTTAGTTCATATGAATGATGTGTTTCGTCTCAATATGGTATTATCTCAAAGGAGGTGTTGGATTGAGCTAATCAATCTTTCGGGGAAGTCCTCCGTGTCATTTTGTGGTAAAGAAGGTAGTTATGTGTTCCTCTCCTGTAAAGTTAGAACGTATGAGACATGTATACATAGCCTAGCTACAAAAGGAGTAGCTGAACCAAGGAAAAGGAAGTAATGGAGTGATTCGAAGACGACTGTTTAACATGGCTTAAAATACTCGAAGCGACATTTAAACTTTGCTGTTAAGTAAATTTCTGGAAACTATTTTAGTAATAATCGACCACAATTGCCACATTGCACAAAAATAATGTGTTACGATTAGATCAGTGCTTTACAGAATAGTGTTCCATTATTCCCATGAGGGCATGCAGTTATTGACTATATAAAGGGTTATTTCATTCACACACATTCTTCTTCAAACTAATAGCTGACTTTATAAACATTTTCATAGCATGTTTTCTTTATTTTTATGAATTAAGTCATAATATTCGGTTATTCATCATAAAACAAGATCTATTTTAAAGGGAATGTGAAACGTTTATACCGGTACGTTAAATAGACCAAAATTTATGCCCCATTTCCTCTTAAGCCATTTAAGATAATCTAATGATATTTTAGCAGTGTATAGAGTCACATCTTGCACTGGACCATTTTCATGAATATTCTCTCATTCTAGATCATGATATATTAAAATAATTCAAACAAAACTTTTTTACTTTAATATACTTGAACTTTCCTTATCAGCTCTGTATTTTGTATTGCTATTAATTCTTCTTCTTTTCATGTGATAGACCTAGTGGTCTCAAAACTAACGTTTGAAGGGTCTGCCCAATTATCTCTTGCTTGGTGACTAGTAATTTAAGATTTGACGTGGTATTCTTGTTCTGATCATTCTTCTCATGTGAGATTTCCAGTTGTTTCTGTATTTTTTGCACATATTCCATAAATTTCATTTGTTATTAATTTGTAAATATAATAATAATAATAATAATAATAATAATAATAATAATAATAATAATAATGATGAGATGCACGTCCCTCTGCTATTCAATTTTGTATTAGAGAATGCCATCAATTCTTTAGAGGACGAAGAAGGCCTACAACTCAATGATATTAATAAGCTGTTAGTTTATGCATATTGTAGTATCATTAGGAGATAGCGAGGAGTTATTAAGGACCAACACGCACATTCTATAAATTGAGACTGGAAGTGAACATCTTGTCCTCCCAATAAAAAAAACGTGAAACTGAAAATGAAAATATAAAAAACTGTTATTCTCCCAGTTATACGGATGCGAAACATGGATTCTTACTTTAAGGGAGGAGAAAAGATTACGAGTATTTGAGAATAAAGTTGTTAGGACGCTTTTTGGACTAAGGAGAGATGAACAGATAGGCGAAAGGAGAAGACTGTATAAGAGAGAGCTGTATGATTTTTATAGGAAACCAGATATAATGAGAAGAGTTAAGTCTCGTAGACTGCGATGGACAGGACATGTAGAATGAAGAATGAAAGAGGGCCATGGAAGCTTCTTGTAGGAAAACCAGATGGATACGACCATTTTTTATTCCAAGAATGAGATGGGAGAATAACATTAAAATTGATTTGAAAGTAATTCTAAATAGCCTAATTAACTCAGGATATTGATATATGGAGAGCTTATGTCCGCTCGGCCTTGAATCAACGGGTTCGATAGTGCAAGTGAGTTAGTTGAGTTAATAATAATAATAATGAGAGAAGATAGGTTCCCACGAATACTAGAATGGATTCCACATGGTAGAAGGTCCCAAAATAACCTGGATTGATGTGTTTTGAGACGTACAGGTAATGATGGGATAAGGGATTCGACGATCGATATTGAAATGGCAGAGATATGTGGAGGCGAATGAAGTAGGTTAATTGGGCGCAGGAATTTCCTTTGAAACAGTGTGAAAACCGGTAAATAAATTAAATAACGATACAATAAACAAATGTATCAACAATACAATTATCCTATACAATATATTAGGTTGTCTCATAACACTCGTTAACAATGATTTTGTTACATAAACAATTTTGGACGTTTTTATGTATTTTAATCTGCTGATTCCAAAATGGAAGTCAGATTTTTTTTTTCTTTTCTTTTTATTTTGAAAATATGTTTCCCCTGTTTATTAGCATTTGTGGTATAACATGCTGATTAGAAGGATTGTGTTATATTTATATTTCATTTCATTGTGTCAACAATTGACTTATAACGTTTGGTGATTTTCGCCTTGAATTCGCGAGTTACAATAATATTCCACTACAAAAATGTGATTGTAAGGTAAACTTCTCAGATGAATAAAAGAGAGAAGCTAATTCTATGCTATCTTGCGTTGCAAATTAAGTTGTGATAGAAGTGTGTAATATCATCATAGAAGTGTGTAATACCATCCATAGTAGTGCATTATAAGGAGTAGTGTATAATGTATAAGAAACATGTTTCAAAAGTGTGTTAATGTTATAAACAACTTCTGTTATGTATGTGGTGAGCTGATGCGAAAGTTTACTCCACTAATAAGATGAGCTTATGACTGTTATTTTAATAACAACATAGACCAGAATAAGACAAGAGCTCCTGAAATCTGTTGTGTCAAATGTGTAAAACAATCGGCTAGTTGAAAGGGTCCCATCATATTCCTTTTGCATATGTGTATGATATGGCGCTAACCTAAGGAATTAGTTGGCAGTCTGTTATTTCTGCTTGACAAATACATCTGTAGTAAGGTCGAAGTTCAGACACACAGTTAAATATCCATCTTTAGATTCAACCGGTGCTTTCATGGGCCAGGACTTCCCATACCGACTCCACCAGATGACATAACAACGACTGAAGAATTGCCTGATGTCCAAGGATGAATTACAAAATAATTCAGATTGCGCAGAAGATGATGATATAAATTAACATTTCATGACACAGGAGGATTTAAATTATATGGTTTAGGATCTTGGTTTAAGTAAAAGCAAGGCAGGTTACTCGCCTCGAGATTGAAAAGCAAGGTTGAATGAATGGAATCTACTGCAGGCGGACACCAAAGTGAGATTTTTCCGCCAATGCCAAAAGGAATTTGAGCATTTGTTTCTCTAAAAAACAAGGACCTAGTTCTCTGCAATGATGTTGAGAATTTGTTCCAGTCACTGGGTGTTGAGTATAAATCTGAAGATTGGCGTTTGTTCATAGACTCGTTGAAAACAAGTTGAAAAGAGTGTTACTACATAATGGAAACATACATCTCTCCATTTCTTTAGCCCAAGAAGTTGGTTTGAAGGAAACTTATGAGAATATAAAGCTTTTACTATCCACTATCAAGTATGACAATTTTTCTTGGCAAATATGTGGGGATTTGATAGTTATAGCCATCATACATGGCTTACAGCTTGGCCATACTAAACTTTTCTGCTTCTTGTGCAAGTGGAATAGCAAAGATAAATGTAATCATTATATTAAAAAGAACTAGCCAAAGAGAGAGTCACTTAATTCCAGGAAAAGAAAATGTTTTCACCAACCACTTGTATGTTCTGAAAAAAAAATCTTATTGCCTCCACTGCATATCAAACTAGGCTTGATTAATAGTTTTGTGAAAGCACTGGATCGTGTTGGCAGTGCATTTCTCTTCCAGAAAAGTAAGTATCCAAGGATCAGTGAAGCTGAACTAAAAGAAGAATATTTATTGTCCTCAAATAAGGGAACTGATGAAAGATACGCAATTTTAAAATCTATTAAATATGGAAGAAGCAGCTGCATTGTAATCTTTCAGACAAATTGTCACAAAAACGTCCTAGGAAACTTCAGGTCTGATAACTGCAGATAACTTGTCAGTGAGATGATTGAGAACTACAATATAATGGGATGTAATACGTCTTTAAAATGCACTTTTTGTACTCCCATCTCGAATGCTTTCCTGAAAACCAATGTGCTGTGAACGACGATCACGAGGAGCGTTTCCGTCAGGAGATCGCCCAAATGGATAGGCGCTACCAGGGTTAATGGTGTCCAAATATGTTGGCAGACTACTGTTGGACACTCAAGGGAGATATTCCTCAAGCGAAGTACAGCCGAAAATCCAATCACACATATTTTAGGTGAGAAAATGCAATTTCAGCTAAGATATTATAATGCTATAGTGTTTAAACACATTTTTTTATATGAATACGTAAACCTGGGTGATGGAAAAGTTCTGTAAAAAGATTCAAAATCAGTACAAACAAATGAGAAACGCCCATTATTTCCCTTATAACATAAAAAAGTTCCAATTTCTTTGGCCAGTGTAATTAGTGTTGGTTTTTAATGTAAGGTTCAAACGAGCGTGAAGTTGATGCAGATCAGCATTAGTTAACCGAAATAGAGTTCTGTTGCAGGACAATGCAAACCACATACAAAGAATTCAGGAATTGCGAGAAATCGAAACATATTGGGAGGAATCTAAAATTCTGTACCTTCATATTACCATCTGTTTCGATCCATGGTCCATTCCTTGAGTAAAATTTCGAAATTATTGAAAACATTTAAATCGTAAAAGTGGGTCTAAACGAATTCTTCTCATATAAGAAGAACCGTCGCGGGATAATAAACCTAGCTGTTATATGAGTCAAGATCATTGAATCTGATGGTCTCTACTTTGAAAGAATAGCTTCATTTCTTGTCAGGAAATATTCCAAATAAAATTTAGTTTTAAATAAACATTATACTAATGAGACAGGTTCGGTATGTTGATTTATTATAGATTAACGAATAATATATAACATGTACGACATAGAACGATGAAAGTACGCGAAACTACTAATTGTATAGATTAATTTCATTGCTTAGAATAAAACCCATGCTCGTGTCCGGTGTAATGCCAGATCGAGGTATGTAATGAGATGAAACCACTATTATTGAAGTTCTATGATATATGAACCGGCCATGGTACTCTAAGGTTCAAACCTGGCCGGGGTCGATGTGTTTTAGGACGGAAACAATCAAGGGATATGTCCTCGGGGAGAGACTTTAAGCCTTTGGTCCTGAGTTGAAGATTTTCGGGCTCGTAAAATAACCTGAAGCCTACATTAGTGCCTCTGAGCATAATTTACTCTGCCTTCCCTATCCTAGTAATACCCTAGTTACCTATTAGATGTCTCGTTGAGGAGATGTTCAGACCATATCGCTCATTTGCTGCAACAACGTCATAACTCGAAAATCATGATTTTTCAGAAGAAGCATTTGAAGTTTTAAATACTGTCATTCCAAGTCTCCCTATGTATAATTAATTGTATAAGTTTTTCTTAAAAGAGTCATGTATGCGACAACCCCTGATATCTTCAGGGAGGGAATTCCTGGAGCGGGCAGAAGCTACTGTGAAAAAATAATATAAGAGGGAAGTGATGTGGAGAGGGATTGTTAGAAGACTGTTATCTTGTGACCTATAGGTTGTGGTAAGAAGGTAACTTCTCAAATCTGGACGCCAGGCAACTAAGAATGTAGGAATTCAGAAGATTGAAAAGAAGTGAAAGGGAATACAATTTACGTTTGACATTAAGACGGAGCCAAGAGAGGTTATAGAAGTTTTCGGAAAATGGTCATTACGGCTGATGTTACAATTGAAACGAACGCAAGCATTAAGAACATACTGTGGTATCTGCCACAAGTTATACGCATAATGTCACAATAATCGAAGTCTGGCAACTCAAGATTCTGCACAACGGTTTGTTTTAATGAAACAGTACATATGGGACGTGAAATGGAACAACTTTCCCTTTATTTTACATCTTCCATATGTAATTTTATTCACGACCATAAAAAATATGTTTTATAAAAGAAAGTATGGATTTTAAAACTATATCCGTACTATATATAATTTAGGAGGCTTTGAATAACCAACAATCGAAGCGAGTTGACTCAAACGGTGTCATTTGGTACTCTTGCGGGAGGTCCAGTGTTCAGTTTCCGGTACTAATTAACCTGACAAAAGTTATTTAAAGGAGTTAATTAGAAACGAATTTATTAAATTAACTTTTTTAATAAAGTCATCTGAGTACAGGGCTGAGTTATGTCATGCGTTGTAAACCAGGCTTAGCAGTGTTTTGTTATAACATGTTGCATACACTTTCTGTTGTTTTGTTCACTTTGCTTTCTGTATAAATGTTATACGTTATATTGTATTGAGGATGTATTCTAGTAGGATACGAACTGCCAATATACCTGTTTAGGATAAGGTTGCCTAATTCGTGATAGATTTTTTTTTTACTTTTAGATAATATTGTACAACATATGAATACAGGAACATAGTAAGAACCTCCCAAGAGTTTATTTATTGAATTCATCCCAAACCGATGTACAGTTGTCCCGAAAAGCCTCATACTTTTCCGTAAGACAAGGATTCGTAAATCCGTGATATTAAAGCAAAACTTATAAATTGAAAATAAAACTGATTTCGCCGTTTATTAAAACTGATAATCAATTTTAGAATTTATATGAAGGTAAATACAAAAAATCATAAGTGATACTAAACGACATTTAATAGTTAGGCCTATTTCCCTCTAAAAATAATCATAACATTAGGCCTTAATAATAATATTAAGATTACATATGGTGATAAAATGTCTGCAAACAAATGTACTAGTCCTTCTTTATAGCAAAAATATTGTCCTCTATAAACATAAGCATGAAATAATAGCAATAGTAATAAATAATAATTCAGACAAAAAAAATAACGAAAATTGAAAATGCAAAAAAAAAAAAAAAAACTCGATAATTTACCGAACAACGAAGAAATTAATTTAGGAAATTAGTTTCAATCATATCCCCTATTAGCTGTTCATCGCTTAATTATTAAAGCCCTTTTTAAAGGTTTGTAATAGTTTTCAAAAGGCGCGCAAAGCAATATAATGGAAAGAAGAAAGCTTATGGCTGGTCTGGAGTAACTAAGGAATTAAATTTTTAAATCATCTAATTCCATGACAATGAATAGAATTATTTCTAAATTTTTACACGGAATTAGGATTTCACGAAAACAGTTTACCTTACTTTATCTTACATTTTAAATAAAGCAATGCTGAAAGAAACCAATTTTACACAAGAAACCGTAATTAGAAAAGGCGTGTTTTTGTTGTGATCGTGAATAAAATATTTTTCGGGGAAACCCATACATTTCCGATCCATAGAAAACAATATATTTTATCGTATTGGACATAAGGAATTAAGACTTAAAATCTGAGCACTTACATTGCTTACATTCTGTATATATGTATATAGACTGTAGAGAGAGAGGGAGGGACAGAGAGAGAGAGAGAGAGAGAGAGAGAGAGAGAGAGAGAGAGAGAGAGAGAGAGAGAGAGAGACTCCTAAATACACAATTTGTTGTGTACAATAAACGGAATGATTAATAAACAGTTTCTCGAGGATATTATTTATATGAGTAATCATTAATTTCCAGGAACTTCCATGCCTGTTTACTTCACTGTTGTGTGGGAAATTATGTAATACTATTTTCAACGAATTTTCGAAACTCCCGCAGCATTATCTTTGAATTGCTGAATGTTGCTGCAAATAATTTAAATCAAGCTGCTAGTTTACATCACACAATCAGATTTTCCTGAAACTTACAGAACTAGATTTCATGCTCTAATTAAAGTTTAATCAAACACCTTGCTTATATATTTATACAGTCAGTTTTTATATAGACGTATTTAAAGGTTTAAACTAACCTTTTCGAAAAACTATTTTTATTTAATTTCGGGAGTAATAAAATTATCTCTTAAGTAATATACAAGTTAATGTTATAATTAATTTCATGGTCGTTAATTTCTTTAGTCATTTGATCGTTATTTAAATATAAAAAATGCAAATAAGTTACACAGATTCACTATAGTGAGTGGATTATTTGATGGCATGTATTATTATAAATAAACAGAAAAAAATCCTGCTTAAACCGGGATTTGAACCCAAGATATTCAGCTTTACGCGCTGCTGCACTAACCTATAATGCTACATAGGCAATATTTTTCTACTTGAAATTCCCGCATATATTATGTAAGATACTATTCCCAATCGCAAACGATCGTATTATTACCAGACTTCTGCTGCTGAATCTGTCTTTATCGTTTAAACTTAATAATACTAACTTATAGATCTATCTGTTTTGAAATAAATTTTAATTTTACAGCAAATATATATGGCACATTCTTCATTTAAATAAATGCTGTTATTGTGCAATAAACCCCTTGAAATATATTATGAGATGTGTAGATTTTGATCTTTTGCCAAGATATTTTGGAAAAATCGTATTAACTTAATACAATATTATTTGTCCTAACCGAAATTCTAATTTACTGTAATTATATTTCGTGATTTATTTATAATTCAATTATGTATTGCTGGTTAACATATACTCTGAGAGGCACGTCAGGACGCTAAGATGGCAACCTCATAGCCTGACTCGGGTGCAAATAGACTAATCACTGGTTTTCGAAGCTCTGAGAAGTAAATCTATACCCTAAGATGACGATTCTGGATTTCAAAATAAGGACTAAGATTGTAATGTGAATACTATGAGTGAACCATCGCGCCTCGCTCAGAAAAAAAAAGGAAATGAAAGAATATAATTTGGATATCATTGGACTAAGTAAAACTAGGTGGAATGAAACAGGGAACACATAACAGCGCAAGGCGATCTCTTAATCTATTCTGGTAGAAATTTACAAGAAAAAACATGAAAGATTATTGTAGGATTATTATTGAGTAAAAAAGCGAGAAGAAGTCTTACTGAATGAAAACCTACCTCAGATAGAATAATTGTTAGAGCAATATCATTCACCAAAGTTAAGGAAAATTACCCGGATCTAATGTTACGCGCCTACAGACTTGTTAACAGCATAAACGTGCTTTATGAATAATTATCAGCCATTTTGGAGCATGTTAAGAATTCTGACATTATAATTATCATTGGTGACTTGAAAGTGATTAAGGCACTGCGCTACGAGTCGGAAGGTCGAGGGTTTGAGTCCTGGTGGATCAGGATTTTTAAACTGACCCAAACCTTCTGGTGGCACTATGGCCCTGGGGCCGACTCATCCTCTAACGGAAATAAGTACCAGGCGCTTGTTCTGGGGGGTAAAGGCGGCCGTCACACAGGGCTGACAACCCAGCTGCCATCAAGTGCCGATTGTCTAGAAAAAGTGGGAGCCTTAACCTCCCACTACCCCAAGGGCCTCCTGAGGTCTGTAGTGGGATCGCTTTAATTTACTTGAATCAGTCATTTCGAAAAGGGATCATCTACGATTTTTTCTGAAATTCACTTTTTTCGTTATTCTATGTTTACATATGTCCTTACATCGATTCCGCGTGAGAATAGATCAAATACACAATTATTTTACCACTTTCTGACTTTACTTTTCAGGTTGTCATTTCGAAAAAGGATCAACTCGCCGAGTTGTTCCCTTTTCGAACGGACTGACGCACGAATGTGATCTTGACTTTAGCTGCATATCTGTCCAGAATGCCCTTTGCACTCTTTCTGTGTTATTCAAAGTAAACAACATTAAAATCATGCTACAATTGTTATTTATTTAATGCAGGGCACTTGAAATACAGATCATTCACCAAAATGAGATACCTTATTAACATATTTGTAATAACTATAAATAACATAAACACTAATACAATATAAGCAGAATAATATTAAGTAGATTACAATCGTATCAGTTGAGATCTGAACGTTACATAGTGAAGTTGTTTATTGAAATTACGCTATTGTGAGGCCGTCAGCCGTTTGATAATGATGATAATATTAATGAATCTGTTTCGAAATCGTCGGAATCTGACGAAAGCGGTCGTTCGACTGAGAGAAAGAAAGGGATCAGACAACCAGAAAAATATTTACACAACATAATCAAGGACAGAGACATGTCAACCACGCCAAAATAGAAATTCCGGATCGAAAAACAGGAGAGGATTATGGGTAAGCAATATTAAGTCAGTTTGGACCTAATATTGAAAACGCTGTACCTGCACAATTTTATTTCATTATTTAGTTTAAATTCCAATTTTAATTCAATTTTAGATGCCTACGCCGTTGATTTCAGTCATTATCGCCCTTACGATGACAGGAAAATTCACTAAAGTTAAAATATACTTTTCCCAAAGAGATAATTCCTTTAATGACTGCGATAGGAATGGTAGTGAAACGCAAAATCCGCCGTCACGACCGCATTTATACTCCAGAGGAATATGAGGGCTTCATAAGTAGTTGTTCTCAAACCAACAAGTTCTCTTTGAAGAACATTATAAATTTTCAACAATGGTGACCAATATTTTTCAAAAAGAAAGTGTTGTCCATATAGAGTATGGGTAAAGGTGTTCCAAAGGAACAAAAACATTATTTTACAATAAATAAATTTTACGAATTTGAGTGTAATAGTGACAAGCCTGGAATCGTAATCGGCCGGAAATTCATTGACGCCATTTTCGGGGAACAAGAGTTCAACTTGCTCAATCCAAAGCCCCCAGAAATACTGCAAATACCAGATGTGAAAACACACCCTGCCTACACCAGCAAAGTATCAATCAATCACAAAAAAATGGATGATGTAAATAAACTATACCATTACATTTCTGATAGCCATCGACATTTTTATGATGATTTATTCAAAAGGCCTACAACTACAGCTGAAGTAGTAGAGAACGCCGAAGATGTTCAATGACGAAATTTTTCGGGTGTACTTTTTTTTTATAGTCACTTCCAAGTAATAAAATGTAATAAAAATGTATAAAATATTATTCCATGTATGTAGTTATTTTGAAATAATAAACTTTTTCAACGAAATGTGTTAAATTTAATAAACGTTTCTTCGTTCATTTCGAAAAGGGATCATCTCTGGAAAATTGTAATAAGTTTTTCGGAAAAGCCAACAACAAGAAAGTCTTGTAAGTCGGTTAGTAAACGTGAATTGGCATGAAAATTATTCAGTAGAAATTTCAGAATCATAGCTTTATCCTGGAGATATTGATTCAGTTTTTTGCCTCTCCTGTAAAATTTGATCAGCTGTAGATGATCCCTTTTCGAAATGACTGATTCACTTATAAGATAACAAAAAATTAGCGCATCAAATTCAGGAGGGATTTCAAATTAAAAATAAAGATGGACAAACTTTCACGTCTGAGGCAAGATGGATCAAATATTTTAGTGAGACATTGATCGCCCCAACTGAAACCCCACCAAATACTGATGGCTTACAGGAACAATCAAATGAACGTAGAATTAATTCTAAGGAACCTAATCTATTTTAAATAAAGAAAGCTATCTCCAAACTAAAAAATGGCAAATCAGCTGGACCAGATAATTTCCCACCAGAGATAATTAAGGTTTATCCAAATAAGATTGCAAAAATAATTAATCAGTAATTAAAATAATTTGGAAGGAGGAAAGTTTCCCTCGGAATGGAAAGAAGATTTAATCATCAAAATAATTAAAAATAAAAAGTGATCTGAGTAACTACAGTACCTGGCGCGGGATTTACATTATTAAATGCAATAAAGTAATAACAATAATAATATATCAGCGTCTTCACAAAATATTAGATCCAACAATACGAAAAGAGCAGGCATGTTTCAGGCCTCATCGGCATATGTTGCCCAAATTAACAAATTGAGAGTAATTATTGAGCAATCACTGGAATTCCGCTAACCTTTGTATTTAGTATCTATTGACTATGTGAGAGTTTTTGATACATTAAATCACACAGCTATTTGGCAAACTCCACATAAAAGAAGAGCTCCGATTAACCTCATAAAATTATTAAAGAATTATATCGAAATGCCACCTGCAGAGTTATCCACAAGAATAACATAGGGGAAACATCCCCGTTGGCATGAGTGTAAGGCAAGGATTGCGTGCTATCGCCACTCCTCTTTAATCTAGTCTTAGATGCAATACTAAGAACAGTGAATGTCTCATCTAGATGAATTCGCTTGGGACTCTCCGGTAGATTAGAAGATCTAAACTACGCAGATACATATGTCTTATGACTTATTATTTTAAAGACATGACAGCCGAACTCCAGCAATTGGAAAAGGAAGCATAGAACGCGTGTCTTCAAATCAATGTCAATAAGAAAAGGAATTGCACATATTAGCCATTCAACTTACTTCACCAACTTAATGCAGCGGCATAATTGAAAGTGTAAAGGAATTCACATACCTAGGCAGCATAGTCCCCCAGTAAGGTGGTACAGATAGTGATGCGAGAGTAAGAATAAAAAGGCAAAATAAGCCTTTGGGCTGCTAAAACCTTTATAGAAGAGTGCTGCTTACACAATAAAAACTAAATTAAGAATTTGTAACACAAATGTCAAATCCGTGCTCTTATATGGCTGTGAAACCTAGAAAATAACTAAAATCATTATCAATCAACTGCAAGTTTTCATTAATAGATGTTTGTGAAATATATTAACACTATTCTGGCCGGTCAATATATCTAATGAAAACTGTGGTTAAAAACCAAACAAAAACCAGTTGAACTTGAAATTCGGCTTAGGACATAAACTTTGCCGTCCTACAGATGACCCCAGCAGGATGGCATTGGATTAGAACCCACAGGGTAGTAGGGGCATTGGCAGACCCAAGGTAACATGGAAACGAACCGTTCTTACAGAAGCTAAAAAGATGGGGAAGACTTGGAAAGAGATCAAGGAGTTTGCTAGGAACAGAGTCAAATGGAGAAGTTTTCTGAGAGCCCTATGTTCCACGCAGGAATGATGAGAACTTTGATTGAGCTGCAGCTATAATTGTTAATATTTTTCTCATTCTATGAAACTTGTGTGATTTACATTATAATTATCATCAATATAACTATGCTTCTGATCACAATTTTTATGAGTGATGTTACTCTCTCCTTCCGTAAAGTGAGGCAAGACTGTTGAAGAAGTAGTTACCAAAATCTAGATTTCTCTACTTCGCTGTGTTATCTAATTGATACCTCACAAATTACCACTGCACAATCATTTTCTTATGTTGTTGTACTAGCTTATCCTACGCAATATTGATTGTCGGAGATATGTTTTGAATAAACAGCTCAGCTACGGTACCTTCCTGACTGTAAAAGTCTCAAGTTTTCAGCTTCTGTTTTAATTATATAAGTCAGTAAAGCAGGAACTGCGTAAACTAAGCGAATTCCTCAGGAAGTTGAATTTATGGTCCAATTTTGCTGGTTTACGGAATATGTTTCTTTTGTTAAATTGGAGAAACTCGATTTTTGATGCCAGCTTATTTTAAAATTTCGGACTGCAGTGGAAATAAAAATGCATAACTAATTTATTACACATGTATTGCACATTTTTGTATAATTTGACAAGAATTTGAATAACATCTATCGATTCATTATTTTCCGTTATAGGATTAAATAAATTAAACTAAACTATATTATAGGATGTGGCGTTTCCTAGTGCAAGCGGTTAGACACTCGTCTCTCACCGCCGGGGTACCCAGATCGAGTCTCGGCCACTCCATATTTGTTTCGTGGTGGAGAAAACTGAGCTTGGACAGGTTTTACTCGGGGTTTCTCCCGTTTTCCCCTACCACAAATTTCATTCCAATTTCATTCCACCATTTCTCCATGCTCATCTCATCCATTTCATCCGCCCCTGTGACGGATTATTCGGTCGGCACCCTTGTCGTTCACAGTCCTCTATAAATATAGGGGCTCATCTCATCTCATTTCTCGATACGACCCTGAGTTGGACACGAGTAGAGGATATTTCTTATTATATCTCATAGGATAAATTGCAAATTTAAGAGTTAATCAAATTATATGTATACATTGCGATTAAACAAACACGGCGGTTACTAGAGTCAATTTTAATTTCAGGTTTCAAGAAAATCCACGCTTCTAATGTTCGGATTTCGCTGATTGTTACAGTTTATTTTGATAGCATATACTGAGTTTCGTTGTGAGACGACGAAAAATTATGACTGCTAGAGCGATTTTAAAATTTTTAGTTTTAGGTGAATTTTTACACATAATAGTCCGATTTTGCTGGTTAACGAATTCGACCTTACTATTTTAATTCACTGCTAAATGCCAAGCTTGATTTCGACAAAACAGACATTGCGGCCTCTAGAAAATTAAGGGTCACACACACATATTTAGTTATTTTCGGTTCTCCTAGATAGGACCGATTTTAATTCACTGCTATATGCCAAGTTTGATTTCGACGAAACAAACATTGCGGCCTCTAGAGAATTAAGGGTCACATACACACATATATTTAGTTATTTTCGGTTCTGCTAGATAGGACCGGTGAATATCTGTAAACATTTTCAAAAAATTCTTCATAAGAACGTTCATTAATAGCTTCATTCCTTCGAAATTCACTTAACGGTGTTTACATGTTACATAGTATCATATCAATTTGCTCTAAAATTAGATTTTATTTGAAAATTGACAAGTCAGCTTATTATTAAGATTAAATTTAAATGTGAAAACAATAATACACAACGAGAAAACAGCACAATACGATGACTCATGTTATGAACATGTTTTATGACCACTGACTCCCTAAATGGATTCTACATTACAAACTTACATATTAGAGATTAAGAGGACGCCCAACGAAATAATGGATAGATCAGTTAGAAGTACTTTTGGGTCAGAACAGACCACCGTGTCTAAAAGGGATACGTAACTGGAGAAGTTTAGCAATACTACGAAAATTTACGGTTGACAGTAAAGCATCTGCTATTAAATAATCCATTCAGTATATACAAGAGTGCAAACTTACTGTACAAGATTTGTATTCACGCTTTGAATAAGAATTATATTAAAGATCATGCGGTGGAATTGTATTTTAAAAATAACTGAGGTATCGATTTAAGGAGATGATATCGATCTACATTCGATGCAGTACAACGTGGCAGTTGCATTATGCAAGCAATTCGCCCGGAGCTGTTAGCTGAAAAATTGATTGCTAGCATGTTACGGTCGATATATTGGATGGCTACGAAAGTCCTGTTACATACTTTTGAAGGTAGTAAAGAATATGTTATAGAGAAAAGTGATTAGTAATTGTGGTTGGTTAGTGGTTAGAGTCTAATTTCTGCATCTAATCTGAAATCATTACAACTCTTGCTGTCCAGTACTTTGAACTTTTAATATTTGGATATTTCTTGTTGAACGGTCGTACAACAAAGTGCCATCCATTTATTCTTTTACGTGTTTGCATAAAGTTTCTTTTAGTGTAGACAATATATTAATGTGGCCATCCTTAGGTCGTTTTAACACACACCGGTAAAACTGGAGCCGATGACGGTACTAGATGCAATGTAATCAAATAAGAGCTTTCATACATAGCCCGGTCCGGCAAATTTGCCGGCGCTGCAGCCGACACTGCCAAATACAGTCGGTGTTGAACTCGACAATTCGGATTGCCGGAGAAGTGTTGTGGTTTATTTACACGTCAGTATTGTAGTTGTTCTCATCGCGATCGGTCTTTCATTGGTTTCCTGTATTTCTGTAATTGCGAAAATGAGTAAATTATTAAAGTACGATGTTGTGACTTTCATAGAACTTGTGCATATGAGGTAAAACAGATTATTATTTTCAAGATAAAATGGAAAAAACTAAAGGACACGGGACCCAAGACTTCACTTACCTTCCGAATGAACGGATATCAGGGTTTTTAACCATATGAAAATATATTGACTCTGACAGGATTCGACCCACAAACCTTGGAATAAGGGTACAAAATGGTGAACACTAGCGCTTAGGGGCCAATTAGTCTTGATTAGTAATCAATGTTTAGAAATATATCCTAATTACGAAGTGAAATCTTGAAAAATATATTATATTTTTTAATAGATATATTTTGCCTGCAAGTCAATATTAATTTTGGAACCAAAAGTTTTTCTGCGACTAAACACTTTGTGGTATTCATATGAACTCAACAGATTTGAAAATTTGTAATTGTTTATGCACATGAGTTATCAAGTGCCAAAATGGCTGTTGAACTTCCAAGACAAATTGAGGAAACATTCGATGTTGGTTTATTGTTTAAAGTAAAGTAAAGTGATTCCACAACAGGCCCGGAGGCCCTTGGGGTAGTAGGAAGTTAAGGCTCCCACTTTTTCTAGACAATCGGCACTTTATGTCAGCCGGGTTGTCAGCCCTGCGTGACGGCCGCCTTTACCCCCAGAACAAGCGTCTGGTACTCATTTACGTTAGAGGCTGAGTCGACCCCAGGGCCATATTGCCGCCAGAGGGTTTGGGTCAGTTTAGAAATCATGACCCCAAAGGGACTTGAACCCTCAACCCTCCGGTTTGTAGCTCAGTGCCTTAACCACAATACATTAAATTTTAAGTTATATAGTTTATAGAGCAATGCCACTTAATATGAAATAGAACTAAAATGTGAATGTAGCATCAGTCTCGATCTTAAGTTGTTCACAGAGTGAGAAGAAATTAAACCTCTGAAGTACCATGTGTAATCCTCGGAGTTTAGGTTTTATGCCTCTTTTTTTCGTAAAGGAATAAATAAAACTAATGCTGCAGATAAAAATTAAATGGAAATATATACCACATGGTAGACATTAATTGTTACTAATGATCCCCATTTTATTCATTGGTAACTTTGTGTGTGTGTGTGTGTGTTTTTAGTGTAAAATTTCATTTTCAAATAAATGTACTTAATTCCTCCTATTTCCAGGTTGCCAGTTCTCCGGAAACTTCCGAAAATCTTCGAAATTTTATCATAGAATTAAATTTTATCATAGAATCCAGATAATACATAAACGTGAATATAATATTAATGTATAGTCAGTAAATAGATTTACTATAGTTAATCAACTTTTTTTATTTTATCAGTTTCATAATTACAGTTGCATTCATTTTGATGATAATATTGATATGTGGCATTAGACATTACTAAAACCCTAAAGTAGTATTTTAGAACATATTTATTCATTTTAAACCCACTTTAGGTGCATAAGTCTACGTGTTTTAGTCTAAATATCCGAGGTCTAATCTCATACGATACTCCCAGAGCAAAATGTGAATTACATACTTACATCTGTTAGAGCTGAGTCGAACCCAGAACCACCAGAATGTTTAGACCAAATAAAAATCCTGATCCCATCAGCATTTGCAAGGCCTTGCGATATAGAAGATAAGGATCCCACCTTTCTAGACAATCGACATGAGAACGCTGCCTTGCATTATGGTCGCCTTAACCACAAAAATGTACATCAGTCGAACCCAGATACGTGGTGCTGTCAGTTTATAAATCCTTACTCCATCCGGAACCAACACACGATCTTCTAGCTTTTAGGACATTGCCTTAACCAATTACCGTACGGCGGCGTAACTTCTGACAATTATTTCATCTATTTTAAAATAAAATGGAGGAGGAAAATCTAATTTTAAAGTTTGTTTGCTTTACCTGGAAAATGCTAATGAAGTTGCTCTGGTCTTCCTTAGGAAGTTTTATTTCTTTTAACTGATTGACTTAATTTTAAGTTGTGCATCATTAAAGCGCGCAAGTGAATTATGCAAATATTTATGTTAACTTTAAAAGCTAATGTTTATTTGCTTTACGTATGTTTACAGTATGTTCTTTCTGAGTAGTCCTTCAATTCTTAATATCTCTGTTTCTTCGTGAGCTTTCCAGTTATCACTTTCATCAGAATATATTGATAGGATATCGTTTTGAGCAGTCATGGTTTTCCCGGATTTTCTTGTCATTTTTTTTAAAGAGCACTTTTTTAAATCTCATCCTTCCTGAAAGGGATGATGTTTGTCGTCTTGATGAAGGAAATGCTGTCAGATTATCGATATCCCGATAACTTGTTCCATCACTTGAGGCCATAATCGATAAATTTGTTGTTGCCACTACCTTTAGGTTAGGAGATTGTCAGATTTAAAATTAATAATAGAATTCAAAGACTTCTGCAAAAATAAAATTTTATAATACTGTTTTTTCTTAAAATATTCTATGAAATGTCAATATTTTAGAATATGTCGTCTTTTGTTAATTATTAACATACCTTTATTTATAGACCTATAAAATGAATGTTCGAATGTATGTGTATTATTTATGTATTGTATACCAACAACATAATTATGGAACGCCTGGAGGAATTTCATCCGGACTTTGGTACACATATGACTTACTTACGTACTCACTGGCACTATCGAACCCGTAGGTTCATGGCCGCGCGGACATACGCTCTCCATACATCCCTATCCTGAGCTAATGCTTTCCATTCATTCCCTGTATAATCTAATTACTCAAATCATAGTTAATGTTATTCTACCACCTCATTCTTGGTCTACCAACTGGGCGTTTACCCTCTGGCTTTCCTACAAGAAGCTTCCATGCAAGTCTTTCATTCCCCATACATGCAACATGTCCTGCCCATCGCAGTCTACGAGACTTAACTGTTCTTATTATATCTGGTTTCCTATAAAGACCATGTAGTTCATTGTAATGTAGTCTTCTCCATTCACCTGTCTGTTCATCTCTCTTCGGTCCAAAATTTTTCCTAAGTACTTTATTCTCAAATACTTGTAATCTCCTATCCTCCCTTAAAGTAAGAGTCCATGTTTCACGCCCATATAATATAACTGGTAGAATAACAGTTCTATATATTTTCAGGTTAACATTTTTTGAAAGGAGTTAGGACATCAAGAGTCTCTGCAATGCATAATAGCACGCATTTCCAGAATTGAGCCTATGTTTAATTTCTTTGTGCATCTCATTCCTATTTGTGATTATTGTTCCTAGGTATTTGAATTCAGCCACTTCCTCAAAATTTCCCTGTCCATTTCCATTATATAATGAATTTCTACATGTGACCATATATTTAGTTTTATTGATATTTACTTCCAGTCCTAATTTCTTAGTGTTAGTCAATAGTGTGTGCTTGTTGTCCTTTAGTATCTCCTCGCTGTCGGCCAATAATACTACATCATCAGCATAAACTAACAGCTTATTAATACCATTGAGTTGTAAGCCTTCCTCATTCTCTAAAGATTTAATGGCATGCTCTAGTACAAAATTAAATTGTAGAGGAGATAGTGCATCTTGCTCTAACCCATTCTGGATTTCAAAAGTGTCCGAAAACTGTTTGCCTACACGCACCCTACTCTTTGTGCCATTTAGACACATTCGTATAAGTCTAACTAACTTTTTAGGAATTCCGAACTCCAGCAGGATACTAAATAACTTCTCCCTCTTAATTGAATCATATGCTTTTTTGAAGTCTACACACAGTTGATGTACAGTACCATTATATTCCCATTTATTTTCTAAAATCTGTCGTATACTAAAAATCTGATCTGTTGTAGACCTGTTTCTTCTAAATGCACATTGATGATCTCCTAGAATGTCATCATCATCAATATAAGCCTGCTTACTAATATATTTGTTAGAATTTTGTACGAAGTTGAAAGTAATGAGATGCACCTGTAGTTGTTGCAATCAGTTTTATCTCCTTTCTTATAAATTGGTACGATAATTGATTCCTGCCATTCATCTGGAAGAGCTTCTTTTTCCCAAATCATACTAAGCAACCAGCGTATCTTGCCCATCAATTTTTCTCCCCCTGATTTTATCAGTTCTGCTGGGATCTCATCCGAACCTGATGCTTTATACATCTTCAATTTTTCTATTGCCATTTCAACCTCTAATGCACTTGGTTCTGGGACTAGCATTTCTGCTGTCTGTAAATTATCCTCGTCAATGTCCTGTTCTGTACGTACATTTAATAGCTGATTAAAGTAACTTTTCCATCTATTTAATATACTCCTGGAATCTGCAATCATATCCCCATTTCATTCCGAATTATGTTTGTTCTAGCCTGAAACCGTTTCTTCTCTATCCTAATTCCCTGATATAATTCTCTAATGTTCCTATTTTTGTGGAGGGGTAAGAGATCGCTAGAGAAGTGTAAGGGGTGACATGTAAAATTATTGGAATAAATACATGATTTTGAAATCGTTCACTACTCTTCCTCCCCCCCCTCTCTCTCTCTCACTCTCTCTCTCTCTCTCTCTCTCTCTCTCTCTCTCTCTCTCTCTCTCTCTCTCTTTCTCTCTCTCACTCTCCCCCCCTCTCTCTCTCTCTCAATTATATAAATATATATCTAATATGTCCACCGCTGTGCTCTCGAGGTAGCGTGCTGCCTTCTCACGCAGCGGGCCCGGGTTCGATCCCCGGTCGGGGCATTTTTCTGGATGAGGTTTTTATCGGGGTTTTTCCTCATCTGTAAGACGAATGTCAGGAAAACTTTAAGGCCCAAACGGTCCCCGAAATCATATGGCCATCATCATCATCCTCATCCTTATCATTATTATCAACATCATCATCATCATCATCCTTCACCGGTGTGGAAAGCAACGGGAAGCTACCACACCTACAATTCCCTAGTAAAGCTGCAAGCATAGCATCCTCTCTCTCTCAATTACATAAATATATATCTAATATGTCCACCGCTGTGCTCTCGAGGTAGCGTGCTGCGTTCTCACGCAGCGGGCCCGGGTTCGATCCCCGGTCGGGGCATTTTTCTGGGTGAGGTTTTTATCGGGGGTTTTCCTCATCTGTAAGACGAATGTCAGGAAAACTTTAAGGCCCAAACGGTCCCCGAAATCATATGGCCATCATCATCATCCTCATCCTTATCATTATTATCAACATCATCATCATCATATTCATCCTTCACCGGTGTGGAAAGCAACGGGAAGCTACCACACCTACAATTCCCTAGTAAAGCTGCAAGCATAGCATGAAAATGCTATGATTGCAGTGAAGGACCTGCCTTCGGGCAGAATTACTATGGATGAATGGATATCTAATATATAAAAATTAATGTTTGTTTGTTTGTTCGTATTTTATGCGCGGCCATACTGTTGATCCGATTGTGATGGGACTTTTTGCTAAAATGTTCTGGAGATTTCCGGGATTAACATAGGCTATAAGAGAGTTGTGATCAACTCCTACACCCTTAAAACTCGCCCTTTGTAGTGGAACACGTGAAACAAATAGCTTGTTGGACGCTTACGCTGCCTAAACCATAGCAGATACACAAAATTAATATACACAGAATTGAATATCTCAAAAAAATATAGAAAAAAGTCCGCGACAGCACATGTTTATCTCTTACGGATAACTCAAAATAATAATTTTTGTCTTTCATTGATGCCAAGAAGATTGAGACAAGTACGTTGATTCCTGTGCAAGCATGGCAGCACATAGCGGATATTTCTATGGGTATTTCACAATAACGAATTTTGTCTTTTAGCTCATTTATGCTAACAAGATCGAGATAAGTAGATTCCCGGGCAACACCGGGTAATCAGCACGGGGTATCTAAAAAATATAAATTTATAATTATTTTTCCTCTTACTAATTCAACTAAACATAAAACTCATTACTTTTCATTTATTTAGGAGTAGCAGCGCACGCCGGGTATTAGCTAGAGTATATAGGCCCTATATATATGAGGTTCACTTGTGTCGGGCATAAGCTTTCCATATATCGCTATCCAGACATAATATATTCCAATCATTCCCTGTATAGCTCACATACTCTAAATCAGCGATGTAAATCACGAGCTCCATGAGTCGGTGCGCACCGATATGCTCCGGAAGCGATCCATTGGACAGGTTAGGCTAGTGATGACTTGATTTAGTTTCACTCGTCAATCGCAGTAATGAGCATGGCCACGTCCAGCATGATTGCCTTGCGAGAATCAAGCCTTCGTATTTGTTTGGCACAGAATATCTCTCCCAGTTTTGAAACTGTAACTTAGCTAATTCGATGAAAAAACAAGACAAAAACATAAAAATCACCTTTAAAACTAATAACAAACTCAACACATCGTATCAAAAAAATTGAAGTAACAAATAAATACTAAAATAAAGGCGTTTATAAACTAAAGTACAACAATTACAAATTTTACATCGGTAGAACAACAAGAAATTTTAACACAAGATACGCTGAACATTTTCAAAAAACTATTAGTATCGAAGAAAAGTCAAGTTTTGCCAAACATATACTAGAAACGTATCATCAGTTGGACAAAATCGATAATACTAAGTCAATAATACACAGAAAGAATAACAGCAATAAGATTAGATTCCTAGAAGACATATAAATTTTAAAAGAAGCTAAGAATACAGACTTGCTCAACAACAACACGCCCGCAGACCTGAACCCTTGTTGTACGACTTATACAACAACATTAGTATCAGTTGAAATGCTTTCATAATTTTAACTACTTGACGAAGTTTTCAAACAGAACTTTATTTTAGATGAGGACGGCTGGTTTATCAGGTACTGATTTTATATTTTTAATATTAAATTAGTAAAATAAAAAAAAAATCAAGTGCCCAGTAAGAATGCCCGGGAAGTAGCACCCTGAAAAGAGGTGATTTATTTTCCTACATTAAAAGCAATACATTGCCCACTTTTTTTTTGTTTCTGTACCAAGAAATGTTAAATCATGTTTGTTAAAATGGTATGGAAATACATGAACAGGTTAAACTTATTCTTATCTTTAGTTTAGTTTGTACGTAGGCCTGTTGGTTCTGAATGTTTTGTTCAGTCAAATATTAAATATTACAGATTAAAATATTTTGAGGTATTATTTAACACTGTGAACCAGTTAAAAATATTCATTAATAAATGCTTCACTCCTGTTTTGCGTTGTTTTATATTTCGATTCCTCCTGTTGTAAGCGTTCGTGACAATGGTAGGCTTTCGTACAGGTCCCTCCGGAGAGGTAGGAAGGGGTAAAAATGCATGCTCCAGAGTTAGTACCGCGCTCCGCATGGAACTTCTAGCTTTGAAGTATGACATGGCTATTCTAAATCATCGTTAATGTTATTTTTCCATCTAAATTCTTGGCCTACCTACTGGCCACATTCCTTCCATTTTCCTACAAAATGTTAACGAACTCATATTATTCCTTATTCGTGCCACATATCTTGTCCATATCAGTTTTCAAAACTGAACTGTTCTTTTTACAACTGATTTCCCATAAATATCATGTAACTCACTTCATTCACTTATGCTCCTCTCTCCAAATACTTTCTTATGCACTTCATCCTCGAATTCTCATTAGTAACACACACGTAAAGATTAGAATTGTAATTGTAAAAAAATACGAAAATCTCTAAAAATTTCTAAATAATATTGAAGTTATTCCCTGGTTTCCCTTTAGGTATTATCAGCGATAAATCTGACAGGTAATTGTAAGTGTAATGCATTCTAAATTAGTATATATTATGGAATGGAATTTATTGTTTTTTTTTTCAAGAGAAAGAAAATACATTTGCATTTACATTGCGCATGGGCCTGCTTAGCCGTACGAGCATTATTTTTCCATGAATAAAATAATAAAAATAATCATAATATAAACAAATACCTACATGGCTAAACGCATACATAAAACAATGTTCAAACCAATGAATACACATACACACACACACACACACACACATATATATATATATATATATATATATATATATATATATTACACATTTACACTCATCCATGAGAATACCATGTATACAGATATTTAAAAAAAGGTAGGCCCTATCATTCAGTATATTAATAATTTAAAAAAATGCTACAAAACAAATTAAAAAAGAGAGAAAAACACACACATATACATACACACACACCCACCCACACAATACACACGTGAACGCGCGCGCTCATACCCCCTCCCCACCCTGCAGACATCAAATGCACTATCAGACTATTCAACTTATCAAGATTACTTATTATATAATATAATTGAAGATCGAAAACAAATACCATATTGAGATTGTTATTATTGATTATATACACTTATTGATCTCCAATTTTGCTATATCCCAATTTCCTTGCTGTATCCAAAAATTTGCATGTGTTCTCTTCACTCTCGACCCGTCCTAAAATATCCCAGCACGCCACTCTCCCACGATCCGACCTGAGAAATCTATCCGGCAACAACTGTAATCTAAGTTGCTCTGTCTCTCTACAGAATGCTATAATATGCTGCCAGTTTTCAAAGTCATCGCACTGAAGGCACAGTTTAATGCCTTCACTTGTTAAATTATACGCCATCCACCCCCCCCAAAATGAAACCATACAATACCACTTCTAATATCCCCTTCCAAAGAGTCAATATACTTCTTCCCTTCCCCATGGAAGTTTGTTCCAACTGCAGGGTGAGCGATATTTTCTGGCTACACTCGGCTTCTATATTCTGTCTATATCAATATCTTCTTAACTTTCCTCCAAGCATTTCTATTATTCTCCGTATTCATACCATGTTGAAATTAGTAGTAGGCCTACGTCAAGTTTATGCTTTGCAACTACTGGTTCAAATCAAACTTATCGTTCGTGCCTGCAAGAAAGCAGTACAGTAATATCGGAAATGTTGCCGTACCATCACGGAGAATTCAAATAATTTGATGTGTGATACACAATATAATACTGACCCGAATTTCGTTCACTATCATATTTATATATATATATATATATATATATATGCTCATTAAGCTGTGTATATTGGTATATTGATTAACTGTACCCATACACCAGAGTTAGACATGTATCTTCGGTATATATATATATATATATATATATATATATATATATATATACCGTGTTCCAAATGTACGGGGTTTTAAGTAGTTGGAATAGCTTTATAAACGAAATTGGATGCGTGATTATTTGCTATAATGAAAGAAAGACTGTGAAAGTTTCATATTTTGTATGCAGCAATTAGTTTCTTGTCATCATTACGTCACAACGTTAAATTTGTGAAAATGGCGACTCCTGTACAGAAGCCATTCTGTATGTTGCAATTTGCGAGGTCTGGTTCCATTGTTGCAGTGCAGCGAGCTTTCCGATGGCAATTTGGAATTGGTCCTCCGACGGATACGAGTATCCATCGATGGTATAGACAGTTAGAAACAACTGGATGTATCTGTAAAAGGAAGAGTCCAGGACGTTCATGAACACTAAATGAAAGAATAGAGAATGTCAGAGAATGACATTGTTTATTCCCGATGGCCTGCATGGGATCCCGATCTCACACTTTGTGATTTATTACTGTGGGGGTATGGGAAGAACTATGTGTATGTACCACCACTTCCCATGACCTTCCATACTTGAGAAGAAGAATTGTTTTGCTCTTGAATCCATTACCCCAAATATGCTGACCAAAGGTTGGGAGGAATTCGACTATCGGCTAGATGTGTGCCGTGTAACGAAATGTACTCACATCGAAAACATAAAATATGTTATGAAAACTCGAAAAGTTTCTCTTCAATTCCATCTAAGTTTTGTTCTTATATATATCACCTTATTTTATATTATAATGCTATATATTTTTTGCTCTGCACAGGTATTTAATGTTTTATTTCAGTTATATTTTGTTTTGGGAGAGAAATGTTAAACTGTTTTTATTGCTGTAAGGAAATGGTTGAAAATAATATGACAAAGTTAATGAGGAAGAAGGAGAGGGAAATGATGATGTCTGTTTTTATATATCAATGCAGACACGCATATCCATACAATATTGTGGAGCTGGATTACACAAACTCTGAAACAGTCCTTCGTACCGTGATTGTACTCGTAAATATAGAAGTTTCAACTACTGCTGATTTATTCTGCCTCCCGAAAAAATATGGGTTAATATTTTGCAATTTTGCTAATATGTGTATAAAGTAAGTTCTCCTGTTGTTACAATCAGTTTTGCCTTCTTTCTTACAGATTTGTATGTTATTGATTTGAAAGAGCCTCTTTCTACAAAATTATACAAGCAAACCATATATTTTCCATTATATTCCCCTCATGTTATGGCGTTCTGCTGGGATTCCTTCTTAACCTAGTAAATGACCCTCCTTAAAACTGTTATGAAGCTACACTTAATGCCTGATTAAAGTGAATAGTACATATATTAAAATATTCTTGGAATCTGCAATGATATCCCCATTTTCATATCTAATCATGTTTGTGCTAGTCTGAAACCATTTTCTTTCTACCCTACTTCTTCTTCTTCCTTTCTTCCTTTCATGTGATAGACCTAGTGGTCTGTTACGGTCTCAATCCAACGTTTGATCCCTGATATAATTCTTCGATGTTCCTATTTTATCCCACTCATTACAAGGATATATTTTCACTCGAATGTTCCCTTTTTTCTGTTTGAAAACCTAATGATTTCCCCTCTGATATAACCCAAACATTCTAAGTTTACTTAATTTGGCTTAAGTAGCCAGTTCCTCATGCTAACTTTCTTTCCTTACAATTTAAGGACAACCCCATTAAGTCAATAATTATTTTGCCTTTTTTAAAATATATTTTTTGTAATGTTGGTAGTTTAATAGTATATCATATACTCTTCGATTCTCAGTTTAGTCTGTATCAGTTTGAGTAATTTGTGTTTAAATCTGAGTTATTACCTGTGTTCGGGGAATTATTAAAATATTTGTGAGAGGAATATATTTAAATATTAAGTAATACTGAAAATGACAAAACAATTGACGACATATTTCATAATTAACGATAAGATCCTATACCCCCTGATGATCAGATCGGAAGATGAATTACAAATATGTTGGCGCATACTTATTAAATAACCAAACAAATACAACATGAATATATCTGGCCTTACAGGAACAAACCACAGAAAATATATTTTTTTATAATACTTGTATTGTACTAAGTAAATAAATTGTCGTTTCCGACCTGAATTGTAGCTCAAGAAGAATTTTATAAGATGTGGCTTTAGTGCTGCTCTCTATCGTTGTAACTTGGGGGGGGGCGCTTCTCTATTAATAATAAAGGCAGATATGATAGCTGCTGCACTCTTGCTTCTTAATTGAAAAAGCTCGGCACTATTTACACGGTAGGTACGAGTGTATATTGTCATCATGTTCATAAAGCCAATGAGTTACTGCAATAACAGCTTAAAAAGTCCTAGCTAAAAATAATTGTTCAGAATAACATCTACGAGATTATGTAGTTCTGAAATTGGAACTATGCACTAGAACATGTACGATGGCACAGTTTTTTTTTATTTAAGTTTTTGGTAACGCTCTGGTCTCAGGATAACTTTGCCTTGATTTTAGCCCCCCTCTAGGAAATTTTAAGGCCCAAATAATACCGGCAAACAATATCATCATAATCATCTTACCTTATTCGCCTTGTCAAATATGAATCTACTGTATGAGTGAATGGTGTGTCTTGTCTTTTAAATGTTCGTGTTGTCTCAACAAATGACTTTGACATTGAGCTTATCACTAACCCGGGAAGGCTGATCATTTTATTGTGCGTTCAAAAAGTTTGTGATCCAGAGTATAAAATCCTCTCGTGGTATGGCGTGGTCTTGTGATGCCTTAGGGACATGGAACACGTTAAAGTACCTACAAACAAATATTTTAAACTATGGAAAATTAGGGAAGAACGTTTCGGTTAAAAAAGACACATGTAAAACTTATATATATATATATATATATATATATATATAATAAGTTGTCCACTTTATTTATTTGTATAAATGATCAGTTGATCAACTGATAACTTGTAAGATAAGTAAACTGTTTTTTAAACTTTAGCTTAATGTTTACAGTTACTAACATTTGCCCTGTATGTGTTAATACTGATAAAATACACAATAAAATTCCGTTGATGTGTTAGTCACAATATAAAATAATAAAAATGTAGATACTCTCTCAGAAGTACCGTCGTTTTATAAACAAAATTTTATTTGCATTTTTTTCTGAGAAATTAAAATACTCTTCACTGTTGTTTCATAACAACAGTCACTTTCAAAGCAAGTGTCTCTTGATTTAAAAAATGTGTGTACATAGAGTAATCTAGACTAATGCAGCAACTTCGTAAACTACGTCAATTTCTCAGCAAATCCAATTTTGCTGGTTTAGGGAATATCCTTCTTTTGTTAACCTTTAAACAAAAATTCGAAAACTGTTACCGCTAGAGCGATTTTTAAATGTTCGTTTTAGGTGAACTCCTATTCCTAATATCCCGATTTTGCTGTTAAGGAACTCGACCTTACTTTTTTCATCGATTACTATATCTCTAGTTGGTTCCGAAAAAACAAAAATTGCGTCTGCTAGAGCATTAAATCACCTCCATCGTATCTTTCCCTTGTCGTGGTGGAGTGGCTTGCGTGCTTGAATAGCCCCGAGAGCTATGCCGGCGCGGCGGTGCTGCGGAAAGGGTTACTGATGCCGGACAGGTCCATGGCAATAAGCAAGACGAAAAAAATAACCTGGTGAAAAGAGCGACAATCTTTCATCGTAAAAATGCAAACGTCAAGAAAGGCGGTCATAGGTTCCACTGACGTAAAATTTCCCGGAGGTAAAATAGTCCCCCATTCGGTTCTCCGGACGGGGACTACTTCAGGGAATCCATGCCAAAGGCTCAAACACAGAGACATGTTCATAGGAATGTGGAATGTTAGGACAATGGAGAAGACTACATAACAGTGAGCTACATGATTTTATAGAAAACCAGATATAATAAGAACAGTTGAGTCTCGTAGACTAAGATAGGCAGGGTATTTGGCACTAGTTGGGAATGAAAGGGGGATATAGATGTATCTTGTAAGAAAATCAAATGGAAAACGCCCAGTTGGTAGACCAAGAATGATGTGGGAGTATAACATTGATCATGATTTGAGGGAAGTAGATTAAATAGGCGACTATTGGAAGACATTAGCTCAAGATAGGTATACATGGAGAGCTTATGTCCGCTTGGCCATTAACCTGCATTTTCGATAGTGCCAGTGAGTTGGTTGGTTAGAGCGTTAAGTTACACACACACACACACACAGATATACAGATTTTTTAACTGTCATTTCGGTTTCTAAAATTCCATTCTAGGATCCCTCATCAATATAAAGCCTGTAAGAATAAAAGTTGATGGGCTCAGTGAAGATATGTAAACAGATTTTAAAATCTTGAGAACAACCTCCAAAGGTTCATTTATTTTCAATTATTTAAATATATCCGACTGTAGTGGAAAAAAAATCACATGTAACTCAAATTGTTGTTGCATATTGTGTAATTCAACATAAATTTAAGTAAATATATTCTTCTCATTCTTATTCTCATTCTTATAGGATACATTGCCAAATTACTGGTTAAGAAAACACACTTAGCTTAACGAGGTCTTGGAATATTAGTAATCTATGCTAAAAATATTTTCTATTGTTGCCAACTGGCGAATAATATTCCTTAACAAAAGATAGTAGAAGTAATGTGATCTGAGCGATAATGTTGTACTGTACATAGAACTAAAATCTGCGGTATTCCTCAGCAAAAGCGAAGGCAAAATTATTAGCAGATTTTGTCTAGGGAACTGCTCCTAATCTCATTGGGTTCTCTAGTCCATGTTTTATGCTAGGGAGAAAATTAATCAGTAATAATATCTGTCTCATCTCACGTTCATAGATATTTCTAAAAGTGATTAACCCAATTTCAGTCAAGCTTATCTCCGAAGAAATGTATTTAACAAGCGCTGTAATTCGGTTCGTTATTTCAATAATTAATCAATTTCAGTCAGTCTGTGGGAGAATTAATAAAATGTTCAAAATAAAATCGAACAGGTACAAAAATATAATGTTATAAGTTAATGTTCTGAAACGAATCATGGATGCTCTATGAAATAGATTCTTACTTACTCACTGGCACTATCGAACCCGAAGGTTCATGGCCGCGCGGACATAAGCTCTCCATACATCCCTATCCTGAGCTAATGCTTTCCAATCATTCCCTGTATAATCTACTTCCCTCAAATCATAGTTAATGTTGTTCTCCCACCTCATTCTTGGCCTACCAACTGGGCGTTTTCCCTCTGGCTTTCCCACAAGAAGCTTCCATGCACGTCTTTCATTCCCCATACGTGCAACATGTCCTGCCCATTGCAGTCTACGAGACTTAACTGTTCTTATTATATCTGGCTTCCTATAAAGACCATGTAGTTCATTGTTATGTAGTCTTCTCCATTCACCTGTCTGTTCATCTCTCTTTGGTCCAAACATTTTCCTAAGAACTTTATTCTCAAATACTCTTAATCTCCTTTCCTCCCTTAAAGTAAGAGTCCATGTTTCGCACCCATATAATATAACTGGTAGAATAATAGTTTTATATATTTTCAGCTTAACGTTTTTTGAAAGGAGTTGGGACATCAAAAGTCTCTGCAATGCATAATAGCATGCATTTCCAGAATTGAGCCTATGTTTAATTTCTTTGTGCATCTCATTCCTATTTGTGATTATTGTTCCTAGGTATTTGAATTCAGCCACTTCCTCAAAATTTCCCTCATTTGTCATTAGCTGTCCATTTCCATTATATACTGAATTTCTACGTGTGACCATATATTTAGTTTTACTGATATTTACTTCCAGCCCTAATTTCTTAGTGTTACTCAATAAAGTGTGCGTGTTGGCCTTTAGTATCTCCTCGCTATCGGCCAGTAGTACTACATCATCAGCATAAACTAACAGCTTATTAATACCATTGAGTTGTAAGCCTTCCTCATTCTCTAAAGATTTAATGGCATGCTCTATTACAAAATTAAATAGTAGAGGAGATAGTGCATCTCCTTGCTTCAACCCATTCTGGATTTCAAAAGTGTCTGAAAACTGTTTGCCTACACGCACCCTACTCTTTGAGCCATTTAGACACATTCGTATAAGTCTAACTAACTTTTTAGGAATTCCGAACTCCAGCAGGATACTATATAACTTCTCCCTCTTAATTGAATCATATGCTTTTTTGAAGTCTACATATAGTTGATGTACAGTACCATTATATTCCCATTTCTTCTCTAAAATCTGTCTTATACTGAAAATCTGATCTGTTGTAGACCTGTTTCTTCTAAATGCACATTGATGATCTCCTAGAATGTCATCAATATAGGGAGTAAGTCTGCTTACTAATATATTTGTTAGAATTTTGTACGAAGTTGAAAGTAATGAGATGCCCCTGTAGTTGTTGCAATCAGTTTTATCTCCTTTCTTATAAATTGGTAAGATAATTGATTCCTTCCATTCATCTGGAAGAGCTTCTTTTTCCCAAATCATACTAAGCAACCAGCGTATCTTGTCCATCAATTTTTCTCCCCCTGATTTTATCAGTTCTGCTGGGATCTCATCTGAACCTGATGCTTTATACATCTTCAATTTTTCAATCGCCATTTCAACCTCTAATGCACTTGGCTCTGCGACTAGCATTTCTGCTGTCTGTAACTTATCCTCCTCAATGTCCTGTTCTGTATGTACATTTAATAGCTGATTAAAGTAACCTTTCCATCTATTTAATATACTCCTAGAATATGCAATCATATCCCCATTTTCATTCCGAATTATGTTTGTTCTAGCCTGAAACCCTTTCTTCTCTATACTAATTCCCTGATATAATTCTCTAATGTTCCTATTTTTTGCATTCATTTCAAGATCATTAATCTTCTCTCTCAAATATTCCCTCTTTTTACTCTTTAGTAACTTGGTGGTTTCACGTCTAACACTGCCCAATTGCTCTAAATTTACCTCGTTTGGCTCGTGTAACCATTTCATTTTTGCTAGCTTTCTTTTGTTTACAATGTCAGCACATTCCTCATCAAACCATTTCTTGTTTTGCCTCTTTTTTAAACAACCAATGCTTTCTGATGCTGACAATTTAATAATATCTCTTATAGCCTCCCATTCTTTATTTATATCAGTTTCTTCTTCGTTTGCCACATTGTCATCTGAAGATTCCAGTACTTCAAATCTATTAGCTATTTTGATTTGGTATTCTTGCCGCATTTCATCATTTTTCAAGTTTTTTAATTCATATTTTACAGAATCATCTTTAGCGTTCGTTCCTCTCATAAGCGATAGCCGTTGTCTGATTTTCACTCTGACCAGATGATGATCCGAATTGCAGTCTGTCCCTCTAACTGATCTAACATCAATGATGCTACTGTGCCAACGTTTATCCACTAATACATGATCTATCTGGTTCCGAGTTTCTTCTCCATCTGGGGACGTCCAGGTGTATTTATGAATATCCTTATGCTGAAATGTTGTGCTCTTAACAATGAGATTCTTTGATGTGGCAAATGTGACTAATCTAACCCCGTTGTCGTTACTATCTTCATGAAGACTGAATTTGCCTATTGTTGGTTGGAATATATCTTCCCGCCCCACTTTTGCATTAAAATCTCCTAAGATAATTTTCATATGATATCGTGAAAGGCTATCAAATAAGCATTCTAATTCTTCATAGAACTCATCCTTGATCTTGTCATCTTTATCTTCAGTGGGGGCATGTACATTTACAATTATAAAATCATGTCGTTTACCCTTTAGAATTATGTATGATATCCTATCACTAACAAATTTAATATCTCGGATAGCGGATAGGATCCTCCTTCTGACTAGAAAGCCCGTTCCAAATGCAGGTCTTTCTGCACCCCCGTAGTATAATGCAAAGCTTCCTGATTCCTGACTACCTTCTCCTGGCCACCTAACTTCCTGTAAAGCGACTATATCCAAGGGCGATTTATCTAGTTCCCGCGTTAATATCTCTAGTGCCCCGCTATTGTATAAAGTCCTAACATTCCATGTTCCTAGGAACATGTCCCTGTGTTTGAGCCTTTGGCATGGGTTCCCTGAAGTAGTCCCCGCCCGGAGAACCGAATGGGGGACTATTTGACCTCCGGAAAATTTTACCCCAGATGAACCCATGTCCGCATTTCTTGACGGTTGTATTTTTACGGTGAAAGATCGTCACTCTTTCGCCCAAGGTACTTTTTTCGTCTGGCTTATCACCTTCGACCAGTCCGGCATGGGTAACCCTATCGGCAGCAATGCTACCGCCGGCATAGCTCTCAGGATCATTTAAGCACGCAAGCCACTCCACCACGACAAGGTAAAGATACCATATAGATTCAGTAACTCAAATCAAATTCCTCAGTAGAGTAAAAGGATGTACAAAGTTGGACTTGATACGAAATAAAAATATACATGAAGGATTTAAGATGTACAACGTAAATAAGTAAATAGAAGAGTACAAAGACAACTGGAGAGCTGTCTGGGTGCCATGAGTAACGAACGAATCCCATCTCTGTTGAATATCCATCATCCTAGAAGAGTCGGTGGGCGACCGAGGAAGAGAGGAAACTAACACTGTAAAAGGAGGGATTGCCTAATTTTTAGAGACATTCAATTTGTTCAAATGTGTATTTTTGTACTTTCTTATTGATTGGATCTCTTTTGTATCTTGTTGCCTATAATATTTTTAGTTTTATTCGTGATAGTTTTTAACTAATTTCGAAAAAATGTTCTCGTAAAAAGGTTTTGTTTACAAATATCAATCGACCGTACTTACTGGACGTGATAAAATGTATAAATATCTTAACGCTCTAGGGACCGTAATATTTTTGAACCAAACTCGACATGTATCAGTATATTTAAAATGTATGGTCGAGTTCGTTAACCAACTAAATAGGTTCATTAGGAGGGAGGTGTAAGTCCGCACTTTTCCATTTATTGTTAACGAAAATCAGTATATTCCATTCAAATAAAACGAAGAAGGTATTACATAAAAATCAGCGAAATCGATCATTAGAAGTGAAGAGTTTACCTGATAGACAAAATTTAAAAATCGTTTTAACAGCCGCCATGTTTTGGATTTAATTAATGAAAAATATTGTGTAAACTACCAAAATGAGATAATAAATTCGGCTTATTGATGATAGCAGTTCCTGGGGGTGGTCTTTATGATTTCCACGTGAACTCGTGTTTCGCCACTGGTGAGAATTTTCAGGTTTGAGGGCTGGTACATGGAATTCATTTCCTCCATAAGTCTGTCCTAATAGATTAGCTTATGGTTCCGTCGGATTCAGTCCCGACCGAACTTGATGGAATATTTACTTACTTAATACTTAATACAGGCTTTCCACTTTACAGCAGTTTGCCTTTGATTCCTGCTTTCCAGAGATTCCTATTTTCCCATTGTTCATCTTCCATACCCTCTTCATCATGGCATCATATATTCCCTCATACCATGCTCTTCTATTTCTCCCCCTCTTCCTTCTGCCTGGTACCATCCAATCCAACACCTATTTAGGCCACCGGTCTTCCGACATCCGTTGTACATGTCCATACCACTGTAGAGCTCTCTTTGTTATCCTGTCGATAACAGTTTCTTGTGCATCCATTTCTTGTCTAATATATGTATTTCGAATATGTTGTAGCCTGGATATTCTCATACTTCTCCGTAATCCATCCATTTCTGTCGCCAAGATTCTTTTCTGCATCCTTTCATTTATTGTCCAGCTTTCTGATCCATATGTGAGTATACTTTCTATTATTGTCTGTATAACCTCTTTTTTTTGTTTTTCTGGTCAAATTTATATTCCATAAAAGGTCATTCAGGGATCTATTCGCCTTCCTTGCACAATTTACTCTGTTAATAGGCCTAATATATTTTTCACAAGTACCAGATTTATCTATATAGATCCAAGATATTTAAATTCTTCAACACGTTTAATTATCATATTATTTATTTGCAGGTCTTCTGAAGTTGCTCCGATTGCCATGTATTCTTTTTAACATAATTTATCTTCAGTCCACCTACCTCGAATGCATCTACCAACTTTCTAATCATATATTCTATATCTTCTTTATCTTGTCCTATTATGATCTGGTCATCAGCGAATAATAAATTGTGCAGTAAACGGTCATTAATATTGATTCCCATTCCCCTACATGACTTATTCCATTTCATTAATATATCTTCTAAATATATCTTGAACAATGTTGGTGACATCCCGCATCCTTGTCTTAATCCTTTTGTTATATCAAATTCTGAGGATGCTCTATTTCCAACCTTAATACTTCCTTTACAATCATACATTCTTTTAATAAAATGTATAAAAGATTGTGGTATTCCAAACTTCTCCATTGCCACCCAAAGCTTGTTGATGGGTACAGAGTCATATGCCTTTTCCAGGTCTATAAATGTCATATGCACTTTTTTTCCTTTAGCCAACATCTTTTCTATAATCTGCCTAATCACAAATATATTATAAAGGCACGGTTTACCTGCTGTGAAACCTGTTCTTCTTATATTTTATTTTGCATTAGTTCCTCCAAACTAATTTTAATAATTGTACTTAACATTCTACTAATTGCTGCCGTAACACTGAACCCTCTATAGTTTGCTGGATATCTTTTATTCCCTTTATTTTTGTGTATTGCACTAATATACGATAACTTCCATTCATCTGGAATTGGATCTCCTTCTATCACTTGGGTAAAAAGTCTAGTTAAAATTCTTATAATTCCTGAACCACCATATTTAATTATTTCCATGGTTATTCCTCCTGGACCTGCCGCTTTTCCATTTTTTGCTGTGTTCAACACGTTTCTTACCTCGTCTTCTGTTATAGGTTCTATTAGTCACCCTTTCCATTATCCAGTGTAGCATAGTCTATAAATTCTCTCCTAGTTTCTGTTAAAAGCATTTTAAAATATTCCTGAAAAGTTTTCATTGGTACTAAATTAAAACCCTTCGTCATATTATCATTTCGCATGTTTAATTGTTCTCCATGCTTGGGCTGACATTGAATAGCCTACTGTATGCTCAATTTCTCCACATACCCTACTCCACATTTTTTTTTATGTTTCCTGTCCTCTGCTTTAACCTTTCTTTTAAGTATGTTATAATTTTGATAATCTTCATCTTTCTTCGAACTTAAATATTTTTTATATGCATTTTTCTTTTCCGTTATGATATCAAGTATTTCCTTATTCACCCAATGGTTTTTATGGTGTTTATCATTTTCCAGACCAAGTGCTTCTCTTGCTGCTTCATATATATATTTTTTTCAAATGTTCATAAGTAACTACATAGTTCCAATCTTCATCAAATTTTAATTTTTCGGTGATGCGTTGGGCATATAGATTTTTAATACTCTCATCTTGTAGTAAGTGTAGATTATATCTACATTTTTCTAATTCATTTTCTATATCTATATTTTGATCTTTATTTACCTTTTGCCTGTTTATAGGGCATACTATCCTAGTTGACAGCGTATAATGATCCGTTCCACATTCGGGTCCTCGATCCACTCTAACGTCTTGAACTATAATATTTCTCCGTTTCCTCACTATTACATAATCAATTATCGATCTTAGACCTTTAGTGCGTTGTTCCCATATATATCTATGGATGTCCCGATGTTTGAACATCGAATTCATAATAATTAGGTCATTCACATGGCATTCTTCTTTTAAACGTTGTCCATTTTCATTCTCAATATCTTCTCCATATGGACCAACTATGTCACCTGTCCCCTTTCCAACTCTGCTATTCAAATCTCCCATAATTATTAATTCCTTCTTTTGAGAAATATTTTCTACGAATCCAGTAAATTTTTGAAAGTATTGTTCCTTTATTACTTGTGATGCATCGTTTGTTGGGGCATATGTACATATTATTAATAATTCTTATCCATACATTGTTCTTTCCATAACTATAAATCTTCATCTATTTCTTCTATTTGTTTTATTGAGGATTTCCATTTCTTATTAATTAAAATTCATACTCCTCCTTCAGCTCTCTCCGATTTTTCCACCCCACTCCATACATGCATGTATTCACCAATCGTTTCTTGACCTTTCCCTTTCCTTTTCGTTTCTGTCAGAACTGCTATATCCACCCCCTTCTATGTAACCTCGTTAAGTACTTCATTATTCTTAGTATTCCAACCTTATATGTTCCAAGTTGCCAAAATAATTGTCCTTTTTCTTAGCCAAAAATCTATGCCTAGTGATCTGTCCGGCTTTATCTCTCTTTGGGTTATTCCGTACTTCCCGTTGCCCACCCCTCGGGACGTGGATCACTGAGGTTGGATTTTGAGGGGCTGATGGAGTATTTAAGGCCGTAAATATCCTCCCTTCAGAAGGAAAATAATGCCGACATGTAAAAGAAAATCAAGTCTTAAAAGAGAGACCTATGAGCCGTAGGTCGACCAGTTTTGAATTGGGACGCTAATGAACTCAATAGTTAAAGAGTGTCCTTATATAAAGTAATAGACTGACTTTCTCTTGCAGCTCATCTTAACTCTGCTGTTTGATAACTAAGTAAACCAAGGTTGGGCAACTCAACCGGGTGAGGGGTGAAGCCTCCATCCTTCACCTACTGCTGTGACGCATGAAACCTTTGGTCCGTGATCAGTATCGAACGTTCTTTATTTGGTCGTTCTATTGTAAGGAATGTAGATAAACTATTCAGCTCGGCCGTCCTTGTACATTTTTATATTTCATTCGTTAAAATATATTGTAAATAATAATTGTATTGTATATATACCATATCATGTTTTTGTTCATTGTATTTTAGATGTAAGATTTTTTTTTTTTCTTAACCTGGTTCAGTGGTAGATAAGGCTTGAACCTTAACTCTGCCAGGTAAAATAAAGTTATTATTATTATTAATATTATTATTATTATTCACTTCAATCATATTGCATAATTATTTTGATGTCATGTTTAAATAATTCACGATAGAATTACCTTTGTGGAAAGAGACATTACGTTGCCGCTCAGTTATCAGATTCCGTCACATATTCACATCCTTGAACTAAACTAACTCCTGGTACAATCGAATCCGGTAGTTTAAGGCCGCATGCATTTAAGCTCTCCATACATCCCTATCCTGAGCTAATATTTTCCTTGTATAATTCATCTCTCTCAATTCATGTTTAATATTATTCTCCCGTCTCATTCTTAGTCTACCTATTAGGCCATTTCCCACTACTACAAGTTTCTATTCCCTTATTCTATTCCACATAGGTGTCACATATCCTCTCCAGTGCAGTCTAGGAGTCTTCTCTCTTAAATCACGTTCAGTATTATTCTCACATCTCATTCTTAGTCTATCTAATAGGTCATTTCCCACTAGCTATCCTACTACAAGTTTGTATTCCCTTCGTTCATACCCCACATGCATCATATATCCTCCCCATTGCTGTATAGAAGAGTTAACTGTTGTTATATATAGATCATGTAGCTCACTATTAAGTAGTTTCCTCCATTCACCCTCCGTAATCTCTCCTTTTAAATAAGCACTTTATTGCCAAGTACTTCTTAAACCGTGATAACTGACTAACACACTCACTGGTATTTCGAACCCATAGGTTCATTGCGGCGCGTACATAAGCTCTCCATACATCCCTAATCTGAGTTAATGTTTTCCAATCATCTCCTGTATAATTTACTTCCCTTAAATCATGGTTAATGCTATTCTCCCACCTAAGTCTTGGCCTACTAACTGGGCGTTTTCCTTCTGGTTTTCCTACAAGAAATGTTCATGCCCTGTACACCGTTATGGTCTCGAGGTAACGTGCTGCCTTCTCACGCTGTGGGCCCCGAATTCATTCCCCGGTCGGGACAAATTTCCTGGGTGAGGAATGTTTCGGTGTTTTTCCTCACCTGTAAGACAAATATCAGGAAACTTTAAGACCCAAACGGTCCCCGGACATCATCACTATCACATTCGCCTCATTAGATTATGTTTAGATTAAGGCCTTTTCTGGCACATTATTAACATCATCATCACCTCTCATATCCCCGCCTTCCAAGCGCTCAACCTAAGAAGCGGTTACAAGTACCATGCCAGGAGATAAAACCAGAAATGTCGTAATGACAACCTGATGGCATTGATTTAAAAATAAACTTTCCATTCCCCCCTTTCATTCCTCATTCATGCCTGAGTCCTCTCCATCGCAGTGTATGAGGCTTAACTGTTCTTATTATATTTGCTTTCCTATAAATATCATGAAGCTTACTCTCATTTAGTTTTCTCCATTCACCTGTCTGTTCATCTCTCTTTGGTACAAACATTTTTCTAAGAACTTTATTTTCAAATATTCTTAATATTTTCTCCTCTCTTTAAGTAAGAGTCCACGTTTGGCATCCATTAAACATATTTGGGAAAATAACAGTTTTATATATCTTAATTCGTGATATTTTATTAATTTTAATTAATGACAATTTATTTATTTTCCATGATGCACGCTTGATATTTGCATATTCCTTCTAATCATGATGACAAATGTCTCTAAAATATTTCTGTGAGTGTAACATTGTACTGGGGGCTTAACTGTCCACATTAAGCACATAATAGATGGACATTGTTTCTGTCATCCTCCATTTTACAAGTCCAATGTAATGGCGTAAAGAAATTCCTTTCTCGGCAGATTATAGTCCAATTTTCTGTTAAAGAATAAAATGAATCTTACAAAGAAAGAAAGAAAACATTTCACATTATTTTTGTTAACGACAGGTTGGTATAATTTATTCGCGGTGGTTTTCTGCTTTGTGGGGTTGGGCGGAAAAAAGGATATTGAAACAAGGCTGTGAGCTCTACACCAAGTCACTTGAAGAACATAGATTTGAAACTTCGTTAAAACAGAAGCAGTCTGTTTCGCAGAGAGAAAGTCCTAAGTGCTATGAAAAGCTGCCTGCAGATAGCATAGCGTTACAGAAGAATAAACTTCCTCTTGACTTTAAACGAGGTTTGGATGCAGTGCAGAATCTTGGCTGTAGCTGAACAATGATGTCTAGTTTAAAGCATTGTCGCAAGAGGTCACTGATAAATCGAATAATTCCAGCGATTACCAAACTAAATCCAATAATCCTGTACAGTCAGTAAACATGACAAAATATGAACACACTATTTCACTCAAAATAAATAAACTGAAATAGAAATAAAATGTTTTACTCACTTTTTAAGGTAGATGTTGGAAATGTTGTTCCTCCTGATCTACGCTTTGCCGACATCGATTAATAAATTCCAGAAATACTTTCTGGAGCATTACGTGTCATATTCCGTGGTTAAATCGTGTAATTGCAAACTTGAATTCGTCCAGGCGTAAATATCCTGAGATGAGTACCTCGGGAGGGACCAAAAACCATGTGTCCCGTGACATATATTTACGGCACGTAAAATAACCTCAAGCCTGAAATAAAACCCCAGGACAAACATTGTTCGCACTTTCACACCCAGTTAAGAATTACAACACTAAATAAAAATACTATTAATTAGCTGTTGAAGAGCTTGTGTGCACTTGGAGATTTTGTAACTTCTTGGATTATGTGTGTTTACTCGAAGGATACGGTAATATATGTTGCGAACCTCATCTGTAGGTACACTACTTAAAATGAACTTGTGACAGCGACCACTTCCCTGTCCTGTGCACATTCGTAGAAATGGGAGTTAGTTATCCCCTTGAGCTTGTGTGGTCAGATCATCTCCCCATTGTAGTGTTTTCATATTTATCAAAAGTCTCAAGGTCAAGTCACTATATATCCCACCACACACACAATGACTCACCCTCAACTGGAGCTGCGCATTCGATCTTACTCATATTAAAACAACTCTACCCCGATCGTCACCTACGGGATAGAACTGATATGGGAGAAACTATCGACCAGCGATTTGGAGAGGTTAGAAAAAGTAAAACCAAGATTCATCAAAAAGGCATTAGGTGCAAGCAAATACACACCAAACAGAATGGCCTATATGCTAGCCAGAGAAACCTTCTTCCTAGAGGACCTGAGGCAAAGGATACTACTGCCAGCAACGGAGCCATATAAGAAAGTCATCGAAAAAAAGAAACAGAGAGAAAAAGAGATCGACGAAGATTTCTACGCCTCAGATGCCATGGTGAACAGAGAATGGACTGGAAGTAACCAACCACAAAGGCACAGAATCATAGGTTTAGCAACACACGGATATCATCACAAAATGTGCAAAAATACAAAATTCCACCAACCGAGTGATTCGTGTGAATGCAAGATATGCGACCAAAAGTGTGAGCGATACCATTACAAACAATGCAGAATATGGACAGGATCACTGAACGAACTCATAAAAGACAAATCATAATCTTATAACTTAATGCTCTTTCAAGTGCCTCTTACCAATTTATTATTATTATTAAAACAACTCTGCAATGGGACGGCATTACATGTAACAGGGAGTTATGTTATAAGGAGTAGAAGGTTACCAATGGTGAACGTCGGACCGCTTATTTGCTCTTGAAACTTCTAGCGAATAGGAAAGAACTTATGTGTGTTACATTGTATTTTAATTCAATAACTCCCAGTTGGAGTGTGACTGGTAACCCAGCTTACTGGACTGCCCACGGACTGACTTCGTCGCGCCTTCTGTGATTACTTCAAGTATCTAGCGTTTCTTTCCAGTGTAGACCTATTCTGTACTCATTGAGTCTTACTTGGTATGAGAGCTATCATTGAAGTAACTAAAAAACGAGATAACTGCAAATACCAATATCATAATTTGGACGCTCGCATAATGGGCCTCATGAATTATATTTTACCAAACGGAATGGTGAAACATTAAAATGTTTTGAAAATTTTGTAAACCTTCATAAGAATTCATCTATGGGTAATTCTTCTGTAAAATATTTACGTTATAGAGCGATTCCATGAAAATGTCATACCGAGGTGAAAATTTTGAAACTGACGCAGGAATAATTCTGTTGATGTAATATATATCTGTAAATATCAAATTTTATAATTCTATAAGAAAAAATTTCAAATGTGCATTATTTTAATCTAATAATAGCAGCGGTAGAACTCGTCATATTCCAAACCTGAAAAAATACGCAAAATTTTACCAATTTCTAGTTTAATGATTTGGTCGTATGAATTCGTTTTATTTCACAAACTATTTTGTTAAACCATACTTTGGTCCTCCTTGGTCGTAAATTAAACAATATTAATTGGATTATAATATTCTATATACCTTAAATGTGTCCTATAGTTGTTAACTGTAAGTTATGGTCAGTCACAGAAAACGGATAAAAATTACTGTACACAACATAATAATTGATGGATTAAAATTTCCTCTTGGATTCTACGTTATCGGTACACAACTAACAAAAACGTATAGATGACAGTTTCTTGTAAAGTCATTATTTTACCCGCTGGAGTCCCGTGACTGACTGACTTTTTGTCGCCTCACTTATATTGCTAATACGCATAACGCAGTCAGTTGCTTTTTGGACTCAGCTGTGTATTAACATAAACATGGTTTAGGAAATCTGGTAGACTGTTCGGTTCAGCTGTTTCATAAAATAATTACTGGTCCTTCTTCTGTGACAATTTGAGCTAAAAGGCAGTCAGCGGAAGGATTTAAATGCAGAGTAATTACATGAAAATGTCATACCGACGTGAAAATTTTGAAATTGGCGCAGGAGTAATTTTTTCGATGAGATATTTTTTTGCAGATGAAATTTTCCGATTATAGAAGTTAATGTTTGAAATACGGATTATTTTGATCTAAATTAATAGTAGAACATGATATATTCCGAAACCTGAACTTAAACGAAATTTTGTTTTACGATTTCACTGTATAAATTTGTTTTGTTTCACCGATTCTTTTGTTATACCATATTCCCGTCCTTCCTGATCATAAATGTAATACTAATAATTGTAATATAATATTCTAGATAATTAAAATGCGCCCTATAATTATTAAGGGTAAGCTACAGTCAGTCACATAAAACATACAAAATTATTGCACACAATACGATAATTGATGGATACAGATTTCCTCTGGGATTCTACGTTATCGGTACATAACTAACAAAAAAGTATTAACGACATTGTCTTGTAAAGTAATTACGTTAATTATATTAATTACATTTTATATTTTTATTAATGGCATTTAAATAATTTTTCATTATGCGATTATTCAATATGTATGTTATTAAGTCAGTGGAATTAGAAGCAGGTGCGCGGTTCATATGTGTTAGAAAATGTGTGTGTGGAAGGCCTTGAACCTGAAATGTTCTCGCATTAGTTTGACCTTTGACATGACATGCGTGCCGTATTATCGGGGATTCACAGTGCGATGTTGCCACATTGTACTAGCATTCACTTTGTGAAACAGAGTCACGCTTGTTAATTGCAAAAACAGTTTTAAATCATATGAAGTTTCTTGTATAAAAAATACAATTGGCGTGGAGTATATGTGATTAAGTATGTATAACCTGTAGTGTAAAATAAAATTATTATTGGGTGTAGCGTTATTGGAAACCAACAGTGAAAATACGTATGACAACACTGTACTAAGTGCACCTGCTGCAAACAGTCAATCATAAAGTAAGATTTCGCGCGTTGTAAGAGATTTCTTTCAATTGTTTAGTTTAAAAATATAACTCATGTCCAGCAAAATAATTTGTAATCAGTTGCTTTGAAAGAATTATAACAGAATTTTCCATATTTAAATACAAATTTCAATAATTTGTATTCTATACTTTTTCGTTAATTTTTTTTTTGTCTTTATAGTTGAGACGCGTGAAAGTTAATTTTAGTGATCTGGAACGAACAATGCAAATTCCATATCGGCATTTTTATTTATTTTAATGGTTCAATCCATTAACAGTATCAGATAAATTTTAATCAGTTAATATGGTTGTAATAAAATTATACCCATATTAGGCATATTTAACTACAGAGAAGGCCCTACGTTGTTAAAAAGTTAATATTTTCTTTATTTTGTGAAATTTAAAATGATACTTGGTAACCAAGTTAAATAAATTACACTATTTATTTAATATTTTTACAGCTATCAAATTGTACATTTCCTATACATGATAAAAGGAGTGAAGTTCTTTATTCATCTCCATATTATCGCTTTTTATATATTATCCATCCATAGTAATTCTGTCCGAGGGCAGGTCTTTCACTGCAATCATAGCATTTTCACGCTATGCTAGCAGCTTTACTAGGGAACTGTAGATGTGGTAGCTTCCCGTTGCTTTCCACACCGGTGAAGGATGATGATGATGATGATGGCCAAATGGTTTCGGGGACCGTTTGGGCCTTAAAGTTTTCTTGGCATTTATCTTACAGGTGAGGAAAAAACCCGATAAAAACCTCACCCAGAAAAACTGTCCCGACCGGGGATCGAACCCGGGCCCGCTGCGTGACAAGGCAGCACGCTACCCCGAGACAACAGCGGTGGACTTATCTATTATAATTTCTTATTATTTTTAATATTTGTATAATATTTGCAGCTCCAGAATATTAAAGTCTATAAATAAAATTCAGATATGTCAGTCAGTCACAGAATGTAGTCAGTCAGTCACACATCATATATTAGGTTATAACTCTGGTCTTAATTGCGATTTTTGTTTCTTTTTTTATTGAGAATGTAACTTGAAATGTGTCCTCCAATCGGTATTTTGGAAAATTGAATTAGGAATCACACTTCAGAGCATGATGCAGATGAACATGTTAAGCTGCATGATGAGTTGACATTTATGTCAGTCAGTCACACATACTTTGATAGATGATAAATAGCACTGTTTTTCTTCAAAAGTTGTATATTTAAGTACAGTCTTAACCACACACTATTCCTCTATCATATCACGTAGATAACACCCCTAATTTCAATCAAATGTAATATTTATGCAACCATTTTGCTGCAAAAGTGTATTGTAAATGTCAGTCACTCACATATGGAATTACTCTATATATATTCGTCAGGTGACTTTTCTTCCGTTTTTCCATTGAACGGTAAAAGTAAACATAAGTCAGGAACTAAACTAGAGACTATGCACTTCAGAACTATGACCAAACAAACAGTATTGCCGATATCACTTCAGGAACTAAACTAGAGACTATGTACTTCAGATCTATGATCAAACAAACAGTATTGCCGATATCGCTTCCTGTTTATTTTATCAAGATAATTTAATGTTCCCAGTGTACCTCAAATAGATCAACAAATACAAATAACTGCTGTGGGAACTCAACGTGAAGAGAGAACAGATGCGGCCTGAGTTCTACGCAACGGATGCGATGATCTACAGGGAATGGACAGCAGCCAGATACGACCTCAGACACACCGTGACGAGTCGCGGTCCATGGTTTCCACCATAGGATATGCACAACAGTGAAGCGCAATAACCCAGAAGAAAAGTGCAAGTGCAAACTATGTGGGTCGCACTGCGACCGATATCACCTATTACAGTGTAAAAACATAGGAACATCGATAACAGACTTTTGTAAAACATGAAAACAGTTCTTTCTACATGGCCATTGGCTGCAATGATACATATTATTATTAAATAGATCAACAAAAATGCATTTGCATATAATTCTAGAAATTTCTAATTCATATATGATAGGACAATAAATAAATGTTTGAAACGTACTTAAACGTGGTTGTATATTGTTTGAACATTCTTCATACAACAAAAGAAGATTTTTTATCAAACTAACTGAAGTACCGGTAGTTAAAAGTTGTAAGAGTTTCTCTACTTTCCACAAAAGACTCATTCGATTTCCGCAACAATAGGGTTTCAAAACCCCCACAAGGACTTTTTGCCAACATTCTACATGTAATTTTTAACAAGTTCCTGAAAATGAATATTACAACTAACTTTAAAACAAGAAACTTCCCTACTCTTCCTGTTGATATCTTTTAACAATACCTTACTATTGAGATACTTCATACTATTCCGTCGAGAGACCACTTTGTACAGTTTTAAATACAAAATTATAGAACTAACACATGTAAGATATCTTCTTCCCCAACTTGGTAAACATTTTTTAACAATCATAGGACTTTTCCAAATATATGTCATAGACCACTAATAATAGGCTAATAACAATAAACAATCAAGGTAAAGGCATGTGGTCTATTCCGGTCTCATCCATGCACTACTCTTCTCGAGTGGTCGGCCATGTCTATGTTTTCCATCCGGTTGGAATTTTAAAATATTCATTTGGGAATTCTAATAATAATATTAATAATAATAATGATAATAATAATAATAACAATAAAACTAATACAGTAAAACTTGTTTAATCCGGAACTCAAATAATGCGGAAATCTGTCCAATGTGAACAAATTTATTGGTCCCGGCAAACTAATAGTAATTTTACGTCTATTTATTTTGTATAAAACGGTATCTGTCCAACGCGAAAACGTAAGGATGTTTCTAGAGAATTCATGAAAAAAAAATTTATAAGGAGGGAACATAGAGAGAGAAAGAAGGAAATTAGTTTCCACTATATTGAATTCCCGTTACGCGAATTAACAATAAGTGATGATTGCTGCCGCTGGGTGAAGTACAGTTTCTCTCTGTATTTGGAATTTTCTTTCGGCCTCACTGAACACCCGTTTTGCGAAACACAGGTTCGTTTAACTAATATTTGGCGTGTGACATATGTATTACAAATAACCAGTGCACTGTAAAATCTTAACTTAGTTTAAGATTTGAAAGCGATTATGTACACTTAGCGACAAAATGAATGGACCGACTCTTGATCTCGAATATTTCAAATTCTAACGCGCGATTCACACGAGTAAACTAATAGCACAGTAGAGCTACAATACGTTTCCCTTTTTCCTTGAGTATTCTTCCACGTACAATTAACCAGTGAACGCTTAGCTCAGTGCTCAGTGGCTTGATTGGTATGCGAGAGGTCACAGGTTCGATTCCCGGAGACGTTGATTTTTTAATTCATAAAATGCTTTCTGTTTTATTCTGTATGTCCATTCTTAAACAAAAAAACGTACTAACTATTTGGAAGTATTACTATTTTTATTATTAATATGATTTATTTATTTATTTATTTATTTATTTATACAGAGGTTTACAGTTTTTTTTTTATTTTTATCTTCTTTCTCCATTCTTCTCTATCTTCACATTCCAATTCTTCCAGACCTACCTCCCTCATACCTCTTCTTACATCATCCATCCATTTAAATCTAGGTCGACCTATCTTTCCTTTTCCAGGTGGAATCCATTTCAAAGCTTATCTGGGTAATCTTTTCTCTGGCACCCTACATATATGACTATACCATTCTGATTGTCCGTAACTCACAAAATCTAATATTGAACTTGGACTTTTATTTGTCGTACGATGATTGTATTTCTGATTTTTTTCCCAATTTAGTATGTCTAGTTCAGCGTCTGAAACAATCAATTTTAGTGGACATAAGCTTTAAACTCAAATTTCTATTCAACTGCCAAGTTTCTGCACCGTAGCGAGCTTCAAATGATGGATTTATAAGTTTCTAATTTGGTATCTATTCTTATGCTTTTATCCCTCAAAACTCCGTTTAACATTGTTATTACCGTTCTGCTTTTTCTAATTCTGTATTATATGTCATTTTGAGTTAATTTTGATCCCCAGGTAATTACATTTTTCACATCATTTGATACATCCCATTATTATAATTATAATTATTATTATAGATGATAGTAATAATAATTATTATTTTTATTATTATCGATCATCTATAATATTAATAATAATAATAATAATCCACCCATAGTAATTCTGCCCGAAGGCAGGTCCTTCAATGCAATTATAGCATTTTCATGCTATGCTTGCAGCTTTACTAATGAATTGTAGATGTGGTAGCTTCCCTTGCTTTCCACACCGGTGAAGGATGATGATGATGATGATGATGGCCATATGATTTCGGGAACCTTTTGGGCCGTAACGTTTTCCTGACATTTGTCTTACAGGTGAGGAAAAACCCCGAGAAAAACCTCACCCAGAAAAACTACCCCGACCGGGGATCGAACCCGGGCCCGCTGCATGACAAGGCAGCACACTACCTCGAGACGACAGCGGTGGACATAATAATAAAAATAATAATATTATTATTATTATTATTATTATTATGCGGTGGACATAATAAAAATAATAATAATATTATTATTATTATTATTATTATTATTATTATTATTATTATTATTATTATATGTCCCGCTGTTGTGTTGAGGTGGCGTGCTGCCTTGTCGCGCGGCGCGCCCGGGTTCGATCCCCGGTCGGGGCAGTTTTTCTGGGTAAGGTTTTTATTGGGGTTCTTCCTCACCTGTGGGATGGGTGTCGGGGGGACTTTGGGGCCCAGGCAATCCCCGAAATCGTGTGGCCATCGTCATCATCATCATCCTTCACCGGTGTGGAAAGGAACGGGAAGCTACCACACCTACAATTCCCTAGTAAAGCTGCAAGCATAGCATGAAAATGCTATGATTGCAGTGAAGGACCTGCTTTCGGGCAGAATTACTATGGATGGATTATTATTGTTGTTGTTATTATTATTGTTATTATTATTGTTATTGTTGTTGTTATTATTATTATTATTATTATTATTATTATTATTATTATTATTATTATTATTATTATTATTATTATTATTATTATTATTATTATTATTATTGTCCATCATCTATGGGCTATTATTATGCTGGACTTGACATATATAAACCAAATATTTTAATTGAAGGGTGAAACTTTTTCCTCACTAATACGTAATAAATAAATAATCTCATAAATATATGAAGCTAATATTATATTTTATTACATACATTTATAGCATTTTTTATTAAATCGTGGTACTGCACACACAATTAAATTTATTCTGGTAGCTAAATAGTGTTACAGAGTTTGAAGGCAGGAATATTACATAATATAGTGTAAAGTGGACTTAGATTACGTGGCAAGAATTAAACGTTATAGGATGTATTTTGCAAAAGTATAAATTAATAAAAACAATTGTCGGAGGATTCGAACCCTCGCTTATACATATATTTAATCTTGTTGTAAGTAGTTTAGCGATCTACACTACTCGAACATCGGATACTAGATGCCTTGTTTACTTTTGGACTATGAACGATAGTTGAACTTTATTTAAAATGTCGCAATTTGAGTTATAATACATTTGCCGAACACCCGTAGATATCTAGAAACATGTATCCTTCACTGCTCTTTAACTATTTAAGACTATTAAAACCAAATACAGCGTATTTAAAACATTTAACAATGCGTTACCTCGTGAACCGCAGCTATGGCTCTCCGAGCATGCGCAGTGGGTCATAGGAGGAACTTGCTTTTTTGAAGCGGCTCATTATTTTTGTCGCTAAGTGTACGTATCTTTCACAGGTAGCGTTCTGAATTTACGGAATAAAGATAGCTAAATCGTATGTATCATTTTCATTAAACTAAAAAGTGAAAGTGATTGATGGTAAAGAAAAACAAACTCTCAGTACCCGAAATAATGACTAAATTTCAATGTGAAAAAAAAAACATATTTATGAGATTTTAAAACACAAAGAAAATAAATAATGAATGAATGGACGCAAGGAAATGGTGAAATGAAGAGAAAAAAATCAACGAGAATTGGAAGTGTTTTACAAGTATACGATCAATAAATCTCCAAATTTCCGGATGCTATATCCCTGGGGAATAACGATTTCAAGGCATGTTCAGGTTGGATGTGAACAGTTTTGAAACACGACACAATATAGAGTGGAACGAAATTTGCGGCAAATCAAAGGATGTGGACGAAAGTGTGGTTAGTGAGTGGAAACCGAAACTGCATACTTTAATTTCAGGACACGCGCCTAAGAGACATATTTAACGCTGACGAAACGGGACTGTTTTACCGTGGAAGTCGCTCATACATACTATACTTCACTTCACTTTGCAACGGCAGCGAAACTACAATTAATCGAATGCACATGAAAAGAAATATACGGTGCTCTATAATCTAAGATTGCTTTTTAATTTTTTTTTATAATGTGGAATCTTGCCTAATGTGGAAAATAATATTGGTCTCATGAGGTTCCGCTTTGAACAAGTTTTACTGTATTATTATTATTATTATTATTATTATTATTATTATTATTATATAACATTAACAATGATTTGAGGGCAGTAGATTATACAGGGAATGATTGGAAAACATTAGCGCAGGATAGGGATGTATGGAGATCTTATGTCCGCGCGGTCATGAACCTACAGGTTCGATAGTGTCAGTGAGTTAATTAGTTAGTTATGAATATTATTATCTATGATGCAATATATATTTTATTATTATCGTTATCATTATTATTATTATTATTATTATTATTATATTGCACCGTCCGTCAACATTGTGCCGTGGATCGTCTTAAATGAAAGAAGAAAAGTAAGTTTATTTTTAGAAGAGAGTGACATACTTCTGTATTAAATTAAAAGGGCTAATTTCACAATTTCATTTTGACTTTAAATATGTACTTCTTATAATAAACATTTGAATTTAATTATACACTCCGCCAACGCGTGATGGGGGCCAGGAACGTAAATAACCAGGCCACAGACTTACAATTATGGAGATGAACTCATGTATAAATAAAAATATGTATATAATAAGACAAAGAGGAAACAAAAGGAAATACATAACATATAATATTAAAACCTCCGATATATAATGAATAAATAATAAAATGCTTAAATAGACTTTAAAAATCTAAACATGCTAAAAATTAAAGAACCGTGAATACAGTATAATAGACTGTCGCGGTGAACTAGTGGTTATGATCCTTGCCTTTGGTACCGAGGGTCGCGGGTTCAAACTCGGTCGGGGTCGATGGATTCTTTTATGATGGAAAGATCCAAGGAGCAAGTTCTCCGGGAGGGATTTTCAAGCCGTGGCACATACGAAAAATTCACGATTTTGCTGGAAAAAAATAATTTTTAAACATACATTTTAAACATAAATATATACTATATGAATCAAAGTTTTAAAACAGTATGCTTGTTTTGATAGTGTTGTCAAGGTCACTATCGCTACAGCCAATGAAATCTACCGCTCAGAACGTTACGTGCGGAGAGTCATTTAAAGACAAATTCACAGCTGGTTATTTCCTCGCAATATTCGTTGTTTTTTTATCGTGTTACTAACCTTTCATCGTGAATTCTGTTACTGAAAGTATGCTCTTTCATAGCATACTAGCCATTTTCCATTTCATTAATGTTTTATAAATCTATGAAGCATTTTATACAGTGTTACAATTACATACAACTATAATCAAAGAAGATTTGAAAAGGGTGTCTAAAAATCTATATGCCAGGGTGTTTTATACACTCATTGAGATTATTGTAAAATATATATATATCACTTTTAATTACTTTCTTAAATAAAGCCTTTTCTTTACATGTAGTCGAGCGAGCGCTGTCAATTGTGGTTCAGAGAACAGTGTGAAATCATAACATATGAACTTTTTTACTATTTAAAGATAATTTTCTTATATTATCCCATGCCAGGTGGTTTCAAGAGGTGTTTAATTATATTTTAGACAAATTTAGATTAAGTCAGTGGCCTTCTGAGGTAGAAAAATATTTAAAACGTTAGGTGAGTACATTTATATCAATCCTAATTGCGTGTAAGGCAAGTGGGCAAATATATGACAGATTCACAAAGAAAACCTAGCATTTGTTACACACAGATATCAACATAGAAAATATTAATAAACAGTAAGAAGCAGAAACGAGGAAGACCAAGGAAACTTTTTGATTAAAAATTTCGAGAGAACGAAAACAAGGACTGTATCGCCACTCGTGTCAGGCATATCTCCTGAAAACTTATTTATGCTACTGAGAAGAGTCTAATGAAGAGTGAGAAAAGAAAGTCAGCTGAAATAGTGAAGCTCGACACAAACACAACACATTAAATATATATATAAATATAGTGTTTTTGGTGTTATTTTTGAGTAAAAATACCTTTGTGTAGTTAGATCATGTGTTTTCCTATGAGACGTGCAGAAAATGTCATGCGTTTAATATTTAATGAAAATATCTCTAGGAAGTTGAAATTTTATAATATTTACCCTTCTGTAAAGGTTAGTTTTTTTCAACAAAAGTAATGGGAGTTTCTACACATCTAGAAAATGTTATGATATAAACTGTGTAAAGTTTCGTGAAAATATGTATAATAAGAGGAAAGTTGTAAATTTTATAAAATTTCACCCTCTTGTACGGAGTGTTTCTTTCTCGTTCAACCAAATTATTGCAAGTTTCTGCATTTGCGGAAAATGCCATGCGGGAAATGTGTAAAGTTTTGTGAAAATATGTTTGATAGAAAATAAGGTGTAAATTCTATAAAATTTCACCTTCGTGTAAGGGGTGTTTTTCATTCCCCTATAGGGGTGATTTATTTCCATGAAAAGTAATAGAAGTTTTTACACATTTAGAAAATGTAATGATTAACAACTGTGTAAAGTTTCGTGAAAATTTGTATAATAGGAGCGATGTAATTAATTTTGTCGAGCTAGATTATGCAATTTTCCGTGTGCGCCGTCTCGAGTCTGAAGATTTTGATGCTCGTAAAAGAACCGCAACCCTGAATAAAAAGGCCCTGTGCAAAATTTACCGACCTTCTTCATCCTATTAATACTTCAGTTGCCTACTAGATGTCTCATTGAGTCAGTCAGTAAGTTTGACCGCATACCATTCATGACATCTCTAGGGAAACAAGCGTAAATAAATGAACTTGGTCTAGTAACTCCTAATAAAGGAGAGGCTAAGATCGATCATTGGGCTGTTACGCCATTGTTGATGTAAACATATAATAAACACATTTTACACAGCACTGCTTCCAATCAAAATTAAATTAATTTCTTCTTCATACATGGAAACGAATAAATCATGAAGCCGGTCGGATTTATTCCCGGACCTAATACAACAACAAAACAAGCAAGATTCTTGCCTGTGCTTAATTCCGAGTTGCTTAAATAATATGTCCATATCGTTCTTTTCGCATGAAATAACGTAATAATTCGGGGACAAGGAATAGGAAATAGGTAAAAACAGAAAAATAAGCAAAGAGGAAAGAGCTATACAACATAGAAATAAGTAATTTGCACGACATAATATGTATGCACTGTTCAAAATTATATTATTTATGTATTATTATTATTATTATTATTATTATTATTATTATTATTATTATTATTATTATTATTATTATCATCGATGTTCTTATCATTATCATTTTTTTATTTAGAAGGTTTCACAATATTTCACAACATATTCAATCTTCCCTATTAATCTACAGTCATTCTCCTCTACATCTCTTGTTATTCCAATCTTCAGCATCCAATCGTTTTTCCTTCATGCTTCTCAAAACAACATCAATCCACGTTATTTTTGGTTGTCTTCTTCTTCTGGCTAGTGGCACTCATTCTAGTATTCTTCTTAGGAATCTTTCTTCTGTCATTCCTTTTACATGACCTTACCATTTTAGTTGCTTGATTTATGAAATCCACAATTGAAGTTTGAATATCTATCTTTCGTTTAATTACGCTGTTTCTCATTTTATCTCTCCTAGAAATTCCAGCTGAACGCTTCCAAAAATCCATTTTTGCAGAATTTAATTTGCTTACTGTTTTAGATTTTAACCCCGAGTTTCTGCGCCGGTGTAATTGACCTACTTTTACCCACTTTTACTCTGGAGATAGATTCATCATATATCTTTTTTATTGTCTGGATGTTTGTCTTTCAGTGGTTCCAAGAAGATCGGGATAAGTAGATTCCCGGGCAAGTGTGCTATGCCATATCGTTCATCCGATTGTGATGGGGCTTTTTGAAAAATGTTCAGGAGATTCCGGGGATGGACATAGGTTATAAGGGAGTTGTAATACTCAACCCCTTCATCCCTAAAAATTACTCTTTGTAGAGAAAAACGTGAAATAAAGTCCCTAAATAAAGTCCGTAAATAACTTACGCTGCCTAAACCATAACAAATACACCAAATTATTTTACACAGAATTGAATATCTTAAAAACTCTACAAATAAAGTCCTCGACAGCATGTGTTTACCTTCTACGGATAACTCACAATAACCATTTTTGTCTTTCATTGATGCCAAGAAGATCGGAATGAGCAGATTCCCGGGCAAGCATAACAGCGCACGGCTGTGGTAAAAAACACATTAACATTTATTTGCCAGTAGCAGCGAACGCCGGGTTTAGCTAGTGATGTATAAAATATGTTTAATGGTTATTAATCTTCAAGTTAGTGACTATTTTCCATGTTTCACTACTTCTTCCACCTCCAAGATACATTTCCACAGTAGAACATGTCTTCTGCCAGGTTTCATTCTTTCTTTCTGTAATTTTTTCCCTTATGTTTGCTTGTGTTTCCTTGTATTTTATTGTATCTTCAATTTTGTTTGAATTCAACCACTTTTTATAAAATTCATTTTTAATTTGTATTTCTTGTTTTATTTCTTCACCCCGGTAATATAATTTGTGTTTCCTTTCAAATTTTCGATCTCGTAACGCTTCTTTAGCCGCATGAATACTATTTTTAATGTGCTCGTATAGATAATGTGTAGTATCTACAGTTTTTGATCTAATATTCTCTTATATAAACATACTGTACTGCTGTCCTCTAAACTAGTAAGATTGTATGTTGGTTCGTCAGTGTTTATATTATCTTCATTTGTTTGACTTGTACATTATCTCTTCCATTATTATTATTATTATTATTATTATTATTATTATTATTATTATTATTATTATTATTATTATTGGTATACAGGCAACTCTTGCCTAAACCAGGAAGTGAAGAAGAAGAAGAAGATTATTATTATTAGTATTATTATTATCATCATTATCATTATTATTATTATTATTATTATTATTATTATTATTATTATTATTATTATTATTATTATTATTATTATTTGAAAATGGAAATTAAATGTTTGAATTTACTGTGCAATGGTCACTTCCATAATTTATTCCTCTATAAATTCTTACATCTTGAAATTTTAATTGAGAATTTTTTTTGCGGATTATTATATTCCACAATGGATCTACTTGCGTTTTGGGTTCTTGAATATTTACCTTATGTTGAAAGAAACCATTTATTTTTTTTTTTTTTAATTTTCAGAGTTTTGTTCACAGAAACTCATTGGTCTTTCTCCATTACCTGTTATACGTTCTTCACCAAATGGCCCCACAACTTGACTCTTAGCATGTCTTCCAGTCCTACCACTGAAATCTCCTGCAATAATAATTTCTCTAGTATTCCCAATCTCATTTAAGTTGGTATAAAATTCTTACTTCATTTGTTCCTTTGCATCAATATTGATGACATATATGCGAAAAGTCTTCTTAACCATAATTGATGCTCCTCTTTGTGCTTGTTTGTCTTTTGGTACTCCACTGTATAGATGCTAGTATGGTCCTTGAATTTCTAATCCATTTCCCTTTTTCTTTGTTTCCAGTAATATTATTATATCTTCATTAATTTGTTTTATGCTGTTCATTATTCCCCACGTTTTATTTTTAATCCCTTGTACACTCCATGTTTCTAGAAGAATGATTTTTTTTTCTTTCCTTAGTTTCTTTGATCGTTTATTAAATCCGTCCGGCATTTAATTCTTGGGCTTTTCAGTATTTTTTGTTTTCAAACGAACAGGGAGCTAGCCTGATGCATCACCCCAACCTGGAGGACCAGCAGATTTTTAATCAAGATTCTCTTCCTCTAGCCTAACTGCAAGGCAGCCAGTGTCTGTAATCCTAGGCAGGGACCCTCACAGGGTACTATCAGCCGGGCGTACTGAACCCTGTTTTTTTAACGAGGTTGTTACTCCTCTCCGTCACCCTTTTCCAATCTGGCTTGGGACAGGCTTTGGTGGGTTTGGTGGTGGTATTATTATTATTATTATTATTATTATTATTATTATTATTATTATTATATTATTATTATTATTATTATTATTATTAGGCTATTATTATTATGCCTATTATTACGAACAGTGTATGGATTGGACCAGGAAAAGTATAAATTATGAATAGAACGGAATGGACGAAAGAAGATGCGGAAGATAGGAATTTTTGGTAGAATAATATTACTTTAGGTTGAAGGAGAAACCAATCTAGCATAGAAAAAATAAATTCTTAAAAAATGTGTTTCAGCAATAAATCTATCTCCTTACGAATAGAATAGTGCATTCACAAGGTATTTCCATTCAGATTCTATTTCTCACCAAATTCTTTAATTCATCCCATGTTTATGGCAGTCCCGCGCCCTAGCCAAGTGGTTAAGGTAGGATGCCTTGGCACAGAACTACGGTAATTGCGCTGGTTTGGGTCTAAATGGGGGAAGAAATTTTCGCATGAAATTTCGATCACTATGGGACCGACGCCAACCCTGGATCGTCAGGCATTTGGATAGTTGTAATAAGTAGCGGCTCTAGGTTGAGAAAACCAGCTATAACGGCTGTGGGACCCGATATGCTGACCAAATGTCACACCTGCACTAGCTGAATGATCATCTACCTCTGTGTTTAACACATGCTAATGTGAGACCAGCAGCCAGCTGATAGGCCAAAGATCTTCTAGACCTGTCGTGTCATGTGAGTTTTTTTAAATGTTTTTGGTTAGAAGCATTTATCGTTATCCAGCCGGCTCTTTGTTTCATTTGCATGAATATAATTGATATAAGGTGGGCTATTTAGTAGCCAAACACCACTCGATTTCGGTGGTCGGGCTTCCACCTAAACCCCCGGACTTGCTCTTCTCGGATCTTGAGACAGAGTATGGACATCTCCTCCCACTCATTAAGTGTGAATTTCCCGCCAATACTCGTGTGGCAATTTGTAGTATTTTCCCACTGGAAGATGGGATCGCCACATCATTACGTCGAAAATAATAATAATTAATAATAATCTCATCGTCTCATGCATTATTCCTAGATGCCTGTTGTGGTCTATTGTCATCCTCTGTACGGTCTATCTGCAATCTTCTCCCCCTGGAAATGTAGGCCTATCGTAGAATCTGTCACAGCGGTATAACTTTACCATCAGGTTTGGAAGTATTGGTTATCGAAATAAAAGCCTGTCCAGAGGCTAAAGTTACCACCCACACTTCTGATCTTATTTTGTTTCCCTGCCTTGTTGCTCTCGTCTCCCGGACATTAAATAGTAACATGGCTATTTTTAATAATATTTATTTATTTATTTATTCATTCATTTATAAACAGGTCTACAATGTAATAAAACATGTTCCTGTGCCCAAAGCTTTTCAAATTTGTATCTTCTTTCTCCACTCTTCTCTATCTTCCCATTCCAATTCTTCCAGTCCTAGCTCTCTCATACCTCTTCTTACATCATCCATTATAATATTTTATTTATTTATGTACAGAATTTTAATGTTTACACATCTTTCTGTGCCTAAAGTTTTATTTTTCTTCTCCACTCGTCTCTCTCCATCCAATCCATGTCCTCCAGTCCCCTTACTCTCATTCCAGTTCTAATTTCCTGCACCCACGAGTTTCGAGGTCTTCCTCTCCTCCTTCTTCTAGGTGGACACCATTCCAATGTTTTCCTGGGTAATCTTTCTTCTTGCATTCGTCGTACGTGCCCATACCAATTTAATTGCTTATACCGTATATAATCTACTATTGAATAACCAATATTCATTTTTTCTCTTATGACAGCATTTCTTATTTTGTCTAATTTTGAACATCTTACTGCTCTCCTCAAGAAATCCATTTCCATCGACATAAGTTTTTGTTCTAAGTTGTTGTTGAATTTCCAAACTTCAGCTCCATGTGTGACACTACTTATCACTATTGAATTATATATTTGTAACTTATTTTTCCTGGTTATATGTCTGTTCCATAAGACTCCATTCATCATTGCAGTTATTGCTCTACCTTTATTTATTCTGTTCTTAATATCACTTTCATGTTTGTCCTCTTTATCTAATTTTACTCCCAGATACTCAAATTCTTCACATCCTCTAATATACCCCTTTTCATCTTCTAATATCAAGTCTTCGGTTTCTGCTCCAGATCTCATATAAAATGTTTTTTCTAAATTTATTTTCAAACCCCAGTTATCGTATTCGTCCAATAATTTTCAGAACATAAACTCCATGTCTTCATATTCTTGAGCATTATTATCTGGTCATCCGCAAATAACAGTGTATATATTGTATCTGTTGATCCATCTCCAATTGGTACTCCCATTCCTGAACATTTTTTGCTCCAGTTTGACAGTGCTTTATATATAAATATCTTAAATAATGTTGGTGATACGCTACAACCTTGACGAAGGCCTTTTGTTACTTTAATTTCTTCTGATATATATTTTTCAATTTTAATTTTAGATATTGCATTTTTATGCAAATTTTATTGCATTAATAATTGTATAATTTATGGCCATATCTTCTAATGCTTCCCACAATTTTTGTAAAGGTACAGTGTCATATGCCTTTTCTAAATCCACAAATGTGAAATGAACTTCAATATAATAATAATAATAATAATAATAATAATAATCGTAATAATTCTAATAATAATGATAGCAACAATGGTGTTACTCATAACTATAATCATCATCATCATCATCATCCTGCCAGGTATTAGTCATAGAAGAACTGTTACGGCCTGAGAAAGCGGTTTTTGTGCCATCTTTTCATAGGTCGACCAAGTGACCGTTTCCCATTTGGTCATTAGTTCATTATTGCCTTGGGGATCTTGGATCTAGCCATTCTTGAGACATTTACCTTCCAGTTTAGCTGATATCTGGAGATGTAGTCCAGTATTGGTGACACATTAAATTCTAGAAGGATTTCTACATTTTCTTTCGATCCCATTTAATGTAGCCAGCTAGCTGTTCGGCGCATAAATTTCATCTCACGAGCTGTTAGTCTGCTTTCATCTCTCGTCCTTATAATCCACGCTTCACTCCCATGACATAGGACTGGTCGAGCCATTATTTGATAAAGACGAGTACGAGTTGATTTTTGCACTAATGAAGGTTTTAAAACTCTATTAATGATTCCCATTGATTTGTTGAATTTCACAATTTTCTCTGGTAAATCCAAATTTTCAACAAAAGAGAGTTTATATCCTAAATAAGTAAACTCATTAACTCTCTCTATAATTTTGTTATTTAAACAAATTTTGCTTGGTATTGGGGATTTTCCACAAAAGGCCATTATTTTAGTTTTATTGGTAAATATTTCCAAGTCCCCAAAGCCGTAGTGAAGGCAACTTCTCTAGGAGACGAACACTCCGAAATTGCAGTTCCCTGCCCTCCAGCAAGAGGGGTTTGGCTAGAGGCTGGTAACCTCTACTAGTAAAAAATAACTTACTCATAAACTTCAGCAGAACAAAAGCCGGACACTAAATAATAAAACAACAAGAGAGACCCAATTGAAATTTTATAAAACGTTGGCCTACCGGTACTGCTCTATGGATCAGAAGCCTGGATACATAAAAAACAAGATCTAAGTAGGATAACGGCGGCAGAAATTAAATTTTTAGATCTGTTAAAGGGTGCACTAAGGAAGACAGAATCAAGAACACAGAAATAAGACAGGAACTTGAAATATTTGCAATAACTGATAAAATAGATACATATAGACAAAAATGGAAAGCAACACATAGACAAAATGAATGAAGATAGAAATCCAAAATAAATAACAAAATACAAACCTAAAGGCACCCGAGATGTGGGCAGACCTAGAAAGAGATGGGCTGAAGTCGGAACGGGTCAACAGACCTAATCCATGATGATGACATTTCCATTGAATATTTCTGGGCTATCAAATTTAAATTATGTACTGACCATTGTAGATCATCTTAAGATATTCCTAGTAAAACAAGATCATCTCCAAACATTATTATATCTAATTTTAAATTTCTATTGATAGTGATACTTCCATGTTTTTTTTCTCTAAAGTCTTTTACAATAGGATTCATATATATGTTAAAAAATAGAGGGGAGAGGCCACAACCTTGTCTGACTCCTGAGTTTATTTCTTTCCACTGAGTTACTTTTTCTTTTATTTTTATTGCAATGAGAGTTGACTTATAAATGTTATAAATATTATATATGATCTGCTTTGGAATCTGATCTTTCATCAAAATTTCAAATAACAGACTTCTGTTCACTTTATCAAAGGCTTTTTTAAAGTCAATAAATGCCAAGTGTGTTTCTATATTAAATTCACGATGTTTCTCATTCAAAATTTGCATTGCATCAGAGCACGATCTACCCTTCCGGAAGCAATTTTGTTCTTCTCCAAGTATATCTTCATAATATTTATATAATTTATTCTTAATAATAGTGGAATAAATTTTGTAACCAGAGTTTAATAAGCTGATCCCTCTGTAATTATCACAATTGGTCTTATCTCCTTTTTTAAATATTGGAATTACTAATGATTTTGACCAATCTTGAGGTGGATTTTCTCCTTGCCATATGATATTCAAGAAGTTTAAATATCTTTTGAGAAATAGTTGACTGGAGTGTTTAAATAGATCAGTGGGTATTTCATCTTCACCAGGTGCTTTGTTACTCTTTACGTTAATGGCGGAAAGTGACTAGACGTATTGTGTATCGCTCGTGACCAACATATTATTTTGAAGGTGTGATCACATTCTAAGTCGCTTAAAACATCATAACTGATAGTTTGTGTTATATAAAACAATTTGGCTAAGTTAAATTCATAAGATGGGCCCCAAGAAGAATAACTCAATGGAAATAGAAGAAGTGGTGAAACGTGTCTTACAAGAGTCGCTACAAGATGCTACCATGCTGTCAAGTGTTGCCAACATAATAAAGGAGACTGTTGCTGCGGCGGTTATAGAATTAAAAGTGGCATTGGAGCAAAGTCACGCCTTAATCGGTGAGCTCCAGAAATCTATTCAGGACCGTGATAACAAGATAGTGACTTTGGAATCTAAGATTGATAGCTTAGAACAATACCAAAGGCGTCAGTGTGTGCGTATTTTTGGCATTGTGGAGGAAGAAAATGAAGACACAGATGCCATCGCCTTGCAGGTAGCAGAGAAAGTTGGTGTTAGTCTCCAGGTCAGTGACATTGACCGTAGTCATCGTGTAGGTAGAAAAACAGATTGTGGACGACCTAGGGCTGTCATTGTTAAATTTGTGTCCTACCGTAAGCGAAGTGAGGTGTTTCGAAATAAAAAGAATTTGAAAGGCAGTGGAATTACGATTCGTGAGGACCTTACTAGTGCTAGGCATCAGTTACTTCGCGAAGCTATAAATATTCATGGCGTAACCAATGTCTGGACCCAAGATGGTTCTGTCATTATTAAGGTAGGAGACAGAAAAAAGCGAATAAATCATATATCAGATCTCAGGTCAGAGTGATAATTATCAACTCAGAAACTCGTTACTTTTTGGAATTTATTGCTATTAGTACTTAATTATTTACTGTGTTCATTTTTTTTCTTCATTTTCTCGTGTATAATCTATTTTTTTTTATTAATCTAATTTTGTACTTCATATACTAAACACCAATTGATATTTCATATTTACGGATTTCTTGTTTTAGTTAGTAACATTTCAAGCATAGATTTAAGGAATGCACCTGCAGCCCCTTTTCGGTCTTTGACAGTTCCATTGTCCCCATCTCAACATACCCCTTCCACCTCAGACCTTTTAAAATCACGTATCTCTTTGAACAGCAATACACTCAAAATAACACATTGTAATGCACAGTCACTCCTGTCCCACTTCTCAGAATTCCAAACTATATTTTCAACACTAAATCTGCATGCCATTTTAATTTCTGAAACATGGCTGAAAAATACCCTTCCTTCTTCTCTTGTAAACATGCAAAATTACACCTTGATTAGGAATGACAGATTCGGGAAAAATGGAGGCGGCGTGGCGATGTATATACGTTCCGATCTACAACCAAAAATTGTATCCCATTCGCCTAGTGAATACTCGTCTCGACCCGAATACCTATTTATAGAAATTAGAGCGAAAATGCAGAAATGTTTATTAGGAGTAGTTTATAAGCCCCCAAATGTCGGTCACCTGCATGACATTGAAACAGTTCTCCAAAATCTGATACCATCTTATGAACATGTAATTGTACTAGGAGACTTCAATACTAACCTATTAGCCACAAATTCTTACAACACTATACAATTACAGACAATGTTCCAGTCATGCAATATGACAATACTGCCTTCAGAACCAACCCATCATACTAGGTATTCTGACACACTACTAGACTTAATTATAACAAATAATCCTCAAAAAGTTATAACTAGTGGACAGATAGAAGCTCCAGGCATCTCTGCACATGACTTAATATACATTGAATATTCACTCCTTTGCTCTAAACGTAGACCTAGACTTGTAACATACAGAGACTTGAAACATATAAATTATGCGCAATTAATTGATGACGCTGCAAAACTACCTTGGAACAACATATGGACACTTAGGACTGTAGACGAGAAAGTTGAAAATTTTAATGACATGATTTTACAATTGTATGACAAACACGCACCTATCAAGACTAGACGTATAAACAGACCACCTGCACCCTGGATGTCTGATAATATCCGCTTGCTTATGACTGAGAGAGACGTAGCATTCAGGAAATACAGGAGGAACAAAGAACTGACAGACTTACAGACATACAAACATCTGAGGAATAAAGTCAACCAGACTGTAAGGAATGCAAAACTAAGATATGCCCATACTATTATTACACAATCTATGTCCAACTCAGCTGACATGTGGAAAAATTTAAAATCAATAGGCCTCTGTCAAAATAAACTACAGGTAGAAACAGCTGACCTACCACTAGATGAGTTGAATGACCATTTTACCCGCCTCCCTTCTGACAACACCTCACAACACAAACAACAGACAATAGATGAACTAATGTCATATTCCCAACCTACCCGAGACAAATTCTATTTTTCCTATATCTCACCTGATGACGCCAAAAGAGCAGTATTACGTATTAAATCTAAAGCACAAGGAATAGACAATATAACAATAACTCTCCTGCAAAAAATAATAGACATTATTCTCCCAACAATAACCCACATTTTTAATGCCTCTATAATGACCGGGACTTATCCCAGACTCTGGAAAATGGCTCTAGTTCGTCCTACACCGAAATCAAACACTCCCACAACACTCGATGATTATAGACCAATTAGTATTCTTCCCTGTTTATCTAAAGCACTGGAACACATAATACACTCACAGTTAACAGACTACCTCACCACACACGACTTACTTGATGAACATCAGTCTGGTTTTAGAACAGGACATCACACAAGTACTGCACTACTTGACATTGTAGAGGACATAAGAGACTCAATGGACAAAAGCAAACTCACCGCAATAGTCCTACTCGACTACAGCAAAGCCTTTGACACAGTAGATATAGACTTAATGCTAGCGAGACTAAAGACACTACATCTGTCGGAAAACTGCCTTGATTGGTTTGCATCTTACCTCACTAATCGTCAGCAATCAGTTTCTGTTAATAATCGCATTTCTTCCTGGCGCTTGGTGAGGAAAGGGGTACCTCAAGGCGGCGTCCTCGCTCCTCTTCTCTTCTCGATTTATATTAATGACGTGACCAAGAAACTACAAAACTGCAAGCATCATCTTTACGCCGACGACCTACAGATTTACACACACTTTAGGCCTGACGAAATTAATGAATATATTGACAAAGTAAACACTGACCTCAGGCATATATCTTTATGGTCCAGACAATATGGGCTGAAACTAAATGTAAACAAAACGCAAGCAATAATTATCGGACATCCAAGGCTATTACACCTCATAAACAATGGCAATATGCCGGCTGTCATATTAGATAATGAACAAATTCCTTATACCGACGTCGTTAAAAACTTGGGATTTCACTTAGATTCTAATTTAAAATGGCATGAGCAAGTAAAACAAACATCTAAAAGGATCTTCTCCATAATGCATTCCCTAAAGCGACTTAAACATTTTCTTCTCTCCTACAACTCTTAAAAGAATTTTAATCCAAACTTTAGTGATGCCGCATTTTGACTACTGTGACGTTCTACTAACTGACATAAGTGACGGATTGTCGGACAAACTGCAGCGTGTCCATAATATGTGTATCAGATTCATATTTAATGTTCGAAAATACGATCACATTTCTCCATTATTCCACGAATTGTCATGGCTACATCTAAAAGAGAGAAGAAAATCGCACTGTCTAATTCTCCTATTTAAGATCCTACATACCTCGATTCCCAATTATTTATCATCCCGTTTCCAGTATCTATCCTCAAACCATAACTTAAACACAAGATCACAACATAGTCTCTTACTTAATATACCGCAACATAGGACATCACATCACTCCATGTCATATACCATCTCCACTTCTCGCAACTGGAATTCCCTACCACAAGAAATAAGGGGCTGCCGGACATTGGCATCTTTTAAAAGAAATCTAAATTTATATTTGCTCTAAACTCGACTTCATTATTATCCAGTGTAAGATATATATATATATATATATATATATATATATTAATTGGTGTTTCCCGTATAATGTATCATATTTATATTATTATTATTATTATTATTATTATTATTATTATTATCATTATTGTTATTACCCTATAAAATGTTGTTTGTACATGACATTTACATTGCTACATTTATTGTATCTTTAACTGTTTATAATTAGTACAGTGTATATCTATAATTGTCGAATATTTATTTGTATTTGTGCTGGTTGAGTGGAAGAGAGGGCCTTATGGCCTTAACTCTGCCAGAATAAATAAAGTATTATTATTATTATTATTATTATTATTATTATTATTATTATATTTTTTAAAGCTATTTGAAGTTCTTCTAAGGAAATAAAGTCTCTTTGTAAATTATCTGGCTGTTGTATCTGTAAAGAGGGGCAGTTGTTTGTCCATAAATTTTGATAATAATTAATCCATTTATCATGAGGAATTATATTTATTCTAGCAATATCTTTGTTTTCACTATTTAAATTTTTCAAAATTTTATATATTGATGGCTGGGGCCTTGTTACATCATTCTCCAAGAAGGATACAAATTGTTCCCAACTTTTCCTGTAGTGCTTGCGGACTTCACGTTTGGCAATGGCTCTTTTTCTGTGGTATTCTATTTTATCTTCATCTTTTTTTTTTACTAATGAATTTTATATATGCCATCTGTTTTTCTTGTATACTCTTTTTAATTTCATCATCAAAGTTTCTTAGGCCTTTAGCTCGTTGCCATTTTCGTTTTTTGCCAAAACTTTCATTAGCTGCTTGTTTTAAAATTGTTTTATACGCTTCCATTCTTCTTCTACATCAGTGCCTAAAAAGGTGTTGTTTCTATTAGATTGTCTAATCTTCTTTGTTAAAGCTATTTTATGCTAGTATCTTGAAGTAAATTAACTTCCCGTTTATTTTTTGTTTCTTTTTATACCAACGAGGTTTTAATCTTACTGGGCAAACTAGTAGATAATGGTTAGTTTCAATTTCAGGGCCTCTGTAAACTCTTGTGTCTAGTACAAGGTTAGCTAATTTTTTATTGCAAATTGCATAGTAAATCAATGATTTAAAACCTCTGGCCTCCCATATGAATTTATGACTATCTTTGTGATAGAAAAATGTATTCATGACTTTCAATTTGTTGTAGGTGAGGAAATCTATTAGTCTTATTCCATTGTTATTGCATGTCTGTTCTCCAAACGTTCCTATGGATTGTTCTATTTTACAGTTTCCAATTCTTGCATTAAAATCTCCTAATAAGATAATATAGTTATTTTGATTTATTTCATTGAAAATATGGTGTAATTCATTATAAAATGTATTGCTTTCTTCTTCATCTCCCTCCACTGGTGCATAAACTCCTATAACAGAAAGATATCCCCTCGAAAGTTTTAGCCGAATTTGAATGAGACGTTCATTCCAAAATTTATAATCAGATGTATAACCATTCCAACTAATACTGAGTAAATGCAGTATTGAAGCAGGTCCAGATGCTTAAAGATGGCAACCCCATCGCTGGACTTACCACCTCCTTGCTAGCAACTAGTTGGTGGGACATTCTATTGCTTTCAAGCATAACTATAATAATAATAATAATAATAATAATAATAATAATAATAATAATAATAATAATAATAATAATAATAATAGTAATAATAATAATAATAATTTACTTATATATATATATATATATATATATATATAGAGAGAGAGAGAGAGAGAGAGATTTTTAATGTTTACACATCTTTCTGTGCCTAAAGTAATAAAATAATAATAATTAAAATGAAAATAATAATAATGAAATGAATAATCGTGGTAATAGTAATGTTACTGGTAACGATAATGATGATTATGATAATTGTTTTTGAACAGGGTTACAATATAGACCTTTAATTATTTTTGTTTAACCAAAGTTACATCACTTTTTTCTTCCTCCATTCACTCCATCTCCTTCCTGCAACCCATTCTCCAAAATTGATCTTTTAAACTCTTGTATCCATGTAAGCTTAATTTTAGTTTAAATTCTGTAAATATCTACTTTTATATATATATATATATATATATATATTATAATATCCTCAACTCGTGTCCAACTCAGGGTCGGATCGAGGGACGAGATGCGAATGACAAGGGTGCCGGCCAATCTTGCCAGACACACCATCACAGGGGCAGATGCATGAAATGAAACGAAATGGATGAGATGACTATGGAGAAGTGGTGGAGTGAAATTGTGGCAGGGGATAACGGGAGAAACCCCGAGAAAAACCTTCGAAGCTCCGTTTCATCCACCATGAAACCCACATGACGTGACGAGACTCGATCTCGGGACCCCAGCGGTGAATTTATACTTATATATGTTATAATATTATGTAACTTTTTATGTATTTAATTTTTCATTTGTTAAGTAGAAGAGAAGGCCTTATGGCCGTAACTCTGCCAGTTTAAATAGCTAAATATTGATGATGGTGATAATAATAATGACAATAATAATAACAATAATAATTATTATTATTTTCTTCTCTTCTTCCTTCCAAATATTAGGCCAAGGCCTGTTACGATCCTATAGAAAATTTTCCATCCAGCGTTTCATAGGACGGCCCAATGATCTTCATCCTCTTGGTATATAATTATAAACAGCTTTGGGGATCCGATTTGAACTCATTCTTTCAAGATGGTGTTTCCAATTTAGTTGGTACTGTTTAATATATTCCAAAATTGGCGTAGTCTTCAATTATTTTAAGATATCGGTGTTCCTTTTCCGATCCCATCTGGTGTAACCCGCTGTTCTGCGCATGAATCTCATTTCACAAGCCATTATTCTGCTTTCATGTTGTCTTTTTAGTGTCCATGCTTCACTACCACAGGTCAACACTGGTCTAGCCGAAGTGTTAAATAAACGTAATCTGGTGTTTTTTTTGTACAAGGGATGGTTTCATAACTTGATTAATAATTCCTAAACTTTTATTATAACTAGTAATTTTTTCAGGGATATCCTTTTCATCCCAGATAGAGAGATAATATCTAAGATATTTAAATTAATTAGATCTCTCTAAAATTTTATTCTGGAGACAGATTTTACTTTGTATGGGGTCCTTCCCATGAAATGCCATAATTTTAGTTTTGTTAATCGATATTTCCATATTAAATTTGGCACCTATTTTTTGTAAATTATAAATTGATCGTTGCAAATCATTTTCGGGAAGTGCCAGAAGAGCTAAATCGTCTGCAAAAAGAATAGCATCGAGTTTGATGTTCCTATTGACGGGTATATTTCCTCGTTGTGTTTTCCTCCATTCGTTTATTAATTTATTCATACACACACACACACACACACACACATATATATATATATATATATATATATATATATATATATATATATATATAAATTTGTCATCTTGTTTAACAGAGATTTCATTATCTTTATAGATGTTGAAGATATTAGTAATATATTGTTGTGGAACGTTATCATCAGCTAAAATCTGTAGTAAATTATTTCTGTCTACTTTGTCAAAAGCCTTTATGAAGTCAACGAAAGCGATATGAGTTTCTATATTGAATTCCTTGTGTTTTTCTAATAGTAGTTTTAGAGTGAAGAATCCATCTGTACAAGATCTACCCTTTCTGAATCCATTCTGCTCTTCTCCAATTATATTTTCATAAATTTTCCTCAATTTATTCTTAACTATATTAGCATAAATTTTATATCCAGAGTTCAACAAGCTAATTCCACGATAGTTATCTTTGATTTGGCGACTTCCTTTTTTGAAGATTGGTATTACAATGGATTTGTTCCAGCTTTGTGGTGGTTCTTGTCCTTCCCATATCATATTACGGAGAATAAGAAATCTGTCTAAAAAATGTTTAGTTGAAAATTTAAATAATTCTTGATTAATGTGGTCTTCTCCGGGAGCTTTGTTACTTTTTAATGATTTAACAACATCAGTTAGTTCATCTATAGAAATTTGTTCCAAAGCAGTGTTATTAGAGATTGGTATTTGTAATAAATCATCCTTTTGTGTCCATAAATGATGAAAGTAATTAAGCCAAGATTCTTTAGATATACAATTTAAATGTGCATTTTCTCTTGAATCATTATTTTACATTTTTTTAAAACTTTATATATTTTTGGTTGAGGCCTAGTGATATCATTTTCCAAAAATGAGACAAATTGTTCCCAGCTTTGTCTATGTTTTTTGCGAACTTCAATTTTAGCTATGGCTCTCTTCCTATGATACTCTACTTTATCTTCATCTTTTTTTGTAGACAGAAATTTTTTTTGTATGCTTCACGTTTATCATCAATTACTTTTTTGATGTTTTCATCCCATATCCGTAGTCCTTTTTTTCGATTCCATTTAGTTTTGATACCCAGGCTTTCATTTGCTGCTTGTGTCAAAATACTTTGTAGAGCAAGCCATTCTTCTTCAATATTTTCGCCAACCGGTGTTTCTTGAACTAGACGATCTAATCTGCATTTGTATAGCCAGGTAATAGTGGGATCTCGGAAAAGACTTACTTTATAAGTATAGTCCACATTTTCAAATTTTATATTATTAATTTTATTTTTATTTTTCCATCTCGGTGGCATACGAATTGGACAAACAAAGTAAGTAATGGTCTGATTCGATTTCAGGTCCTCTGTAAACTCTTGTATCAAGAACTTTAGATGCTAATTTTTTATTACATATAGCATAGTCAATTATTGATTTAAGACCCCTGGCTTCCCATGTATATTTTATTATTGTTATTGTTATTATTAGTATTATTGTTATTGTTATTATTATTATCATTATTATTACTATTATTATTATTATAACAATAATATTAACAATAAGTCCACCGCTGTGGTCTCGAGGTAGCGTGCTGCCTTGTCACGCAGCGGGCCCGGATTTGATTCTCGCTCGGGACAGGCTCCTGGTTGAGGTTTTTTTCGGGGTTTTTCCTCACCTGTAAGACAAATGTCAGGAAGCTTAGGGCTCAACGATCCCCGAAAATCATCCGGCATCATCATCATCATCATCATTATCTATTACCGGGGTGAAAGGAACGGGAAGCTACCACATCTATAATTCCTTAGTAAAGCTGCAAAGCATAGCATGAAAATGCTATGATTACAGTGAAAGACCTGCCCTCGGGCAGAATTACTATATATATATATATGTCCACCGCTGTGGTCTCGAGGTAGCGTACTGCCTTGTCACGCAGCGGTCCCGTGTTCGATCCCCGGTCGGGGCAGTTTTTATGGGTGAGGTTTTTCTCGGGGTTTTTCCTCACTTGTAAGACAAATGTCAGGAAAACTTTAAGGCCCAAACGGTCCCCGTAATCATATAGCCATCATCAACATCCTTATCATTATCTTCATCATCATCATCATCATCATCATCATCCTTCACCTGTGTGGAAAGCAACGGGAAGCTACCACACCTACAATTCCCTAGTGAAGCTGCAAGCATTAGCATGAAAATGCTATGATTGCGGTGAAGCACCTGCCTTCGGGCAGTATTACTATGGATGGATATATATATATTTATTTATTTATTTATAATAATTATAGTATTATTAATCTTTAATATATACACCTTCTTTCTTCCTTGGGAAGTTCAATCAAACACTTTTATACGTAATCTCTGTTCTGGCATTCTCCTGATATGACCGTACATAGCATTCTAATTATCCACATTTAATGAAGTCTAATAAATAATTTTTTATCTTCATTTCCTGCCGGATATCGTGTTCCTAATGTTTCAAATCTGGAATTCCGAGCTGAACTTTAATAGCCAATTTCCGTTGACAGTAATCTTATAATTCAGTTGCAAAGTCTGAGATACAAGTGTTATAGTATTCCTATCTATAGATTTATAAATTCGTATTTTTGTATTCTTTGTTATATTTTTATCCCGCAAGATTTGACTTAACTTTTTTACTAATAACATTAATGATGATAAAATAATAATAATAATAATAATAATAATAATAATAATAATAATAATAATAATAAGCTTTTGGAACAAGAATTTGTTAAATAACACTAATAGTTCAAAGTGCAATGTTATATGGAGGCTGAAATTTGGATTAGACAGCTCACATACAAGTAAATATTGAACGTAGAAATATACTATTACTTTAGAGCGGCAAGAAAATACAAAAAAAAATGATAAAATTAAAAACCGAAAAATTAGAGAGATAATGAAAGTGACTAAGAATATTCTTGAAGTAACCGACGAAAAACAATTGAAATGGTTTACATACGTGAAACGAATAGCAGAAGACAGAGTTCCGAAAATTATTTTGGAATGGGATTCTCAAGGCAGAAGGAGAAGAGGAAAATCAGAGGAACAATAAATTAATGGAATTAGGAAGAGTATGGATAGAATAGTATTGATAGAAGAAAGTGCGCAAGACAGGAATTTATAGGATGAATGAAATTATTTTAGATTATAGGAAAAACTAATGTAGTGGGAAAAAATTACTAATGATATAACAATAATAAATTCAATGTCAATGTTGACAATGATGATGATAACAATAATTATAATATGAGGAATCCGTATCTGGAATTTTGCGTTCTATTTTCGTTAAATCATGAAACGTAGAAAAAGCTCATGGTGGTGCTTATCCGAGAGTTCGCAGTATATCACTTTATACCCTAATAGGCTATATTTGGATTACCTTGGTCTCTAATTTGGTAAAATAAATGTAAAAGTTGAATGACGTAGGGACTGTATAACGAACACTCCCTGTGTGCTGATATGATGAAGAATACGATGATCCAGGATTGGTCAGAACTGAATAGATTGGGGCGGTCAGAAAAGCTTTTGAAAACATTGGTATAATCCTAGCAGAAACTGAGAACCTAGCAGCATGTAATTTAATGGGATGTAGCTCTTGATGATGGAGTAGTTTTTACAGTTGGTAGCGAGAGTCTGGGAATTAGATACGCATTTTGTTCGACATGAAATGTTCATTTGTTTCCAGTGAAGATGAGGGTCAGAGACATGGATAAACATGCAGAAGGGATATTGATTTGTGAATTTTGTATGAAACTAAAACCATTAGCATGGATACGTTGAAATATTCAGTCTTTTGTCGAGCAGCAGCACTACCTTGGTCCACCACATGCACTTAATTATTCATGAAAAGGGAATGGAGGAAGTTGTATTAAAGTAAAGTTAGCAAGAAGCCAAAAGTGCTACCATGTTTGTCTATTTAAATTTTACAGACAGGAAATGAAGCTCTGTTTTAATTATCGTTTACAATAGCTCGCTGAAACGTTGTTAATGAATACTAGGTGGCAGCAGAGGCGTTTTCTTTGTGAAAAACTGAAGCATTCTTGTGAATGTATCCTTTTATTAGATTAGGGTATCTTGTTTTAATGAAATAGTTTAATTATTGTCAAAGCAGACTTTTGTCATTGTTTACTTCGTCTACGTAATCAGAATTAGGTTATTTACTGGGAACACACACATACGTAGATACTGCATATAACTGTAATATAAAGATTTCAGACATACGATTCACTTTGAGTCCTTTCGATTAATGCGCTAAAAGCCAGAAATTTGTGCGTTCGATTCCCGATAAGGAATCAATGGAGGTCAGGATTTTTAAAATAGCCTAAACTTTCAAGCTGCTCCATGGCCCTGTAGAAATCTCTCACGCTAACATAATGACTACCAGACGTACGTTCGGAAGGAAAAGGTGGCCAACATGCAGGGCTGACAACCCGGATGATATTCATTCTCGATTGTCTAGAAAGGTGAAAGCGTTAACCTTCTACAACCCCAAAAGTCTTGTATGATCTGTACGGGGATCACTTTAAATATACCTTTATATTCAAGTATTCCTTTTTCGAAGGAGACCTATGTGTTGTAATTGCTTCATTTATACTCTTCCTGACAGTATTAACTTTACCCTAATTATTATTATCATCCTGTGTGCACACATACCCTTAATTCCATAGATTAAAGAACAGTTAAAAATACTTAATGTTAATTATATTCCCTTCCTGGTAATATTTTAAATTGCACATTTTTGTTAAAAAGTCAACAGGAAAGCGCGCAGTATATAGACCAAGAATGAGGTGCGAGAGTAATATTAACCATGCTTTGAGGGAGGTGAATTAAACAGGGAATGAATGAACAAAATATCTCAGGATTTCTTTAGTGATAGTTTTTAATTAAATATAACTTGCAATATTTCGAAATTGTCCACGGCTGTGGTCTCGGGGTAGCGTCCTGCCTTGTCACGCAGCGGACCGGGGTTCGATCCCCGGTCGGGACAGTTTTTCTGGGTGAGGTTTTTATCGGGGTTTTTCCTCACCTGTAAGACAAATGTCAGGAAAACTTTTAAGGCCTAAACGGTCCCCGAAATCATATGGCCATCGCAATCATCATCAATCATATTCATCTTAGGTTAAGCTTAGGGTTAGGGACTCTCCTGGCGCACCATTATCATCATTATCCATCATATCATCGGGACAACGTAACCCCGCCTTCCAGGCGCCCCAACCTCAGAAGTGGGTTACAAGTACGCCATGCCAGGAGAGAAACCAGGAATGTCGAAAGACAAACCTGGGGCATTTGAAAAAAAAATCGAAATGTATTATTATAAATCATATGTGTGTAGATCTATAAGCCAACATAAGTCTAGAACGCATAGAGCATTTTCAACCAAAATTCGCACACATATCAATTATGATCTGGCAATGCGGGTATAAGTGGTAAAATACCCCTTGCACCCTGGGTTTGAAATAAAAAAAAGATGAGCAACGATCCATATATGTTCCAGCATAATTCTAGAATACCTGGAGTAATTTGAACCATATAACCTACAACCTGAATAAGGTTCTTTGGTGGTAAGAGAGTCCTACCACTTCTACGCGGGGTTGAAATGTAAAAGTAATCGAAACGACAAATATTATTGTCGAATTAATAGTTTTTGCGGTAGTTAAGCTGATTATTTATTCTATTTTGTAATTTCCACATAGCTCCTACTTTTGTTTGTAAAATGTAACTCCTAAAATTTGCATTTTCCATAATTTAATTTAATTTTGTAATAATTATAAATAGCTAAATTTTTTACCTATTATTATTATTGTCAGTGTTATAATATTCAGTCGCTATTTTAGGTGGACATCCTAGTATTTAACTTTTCGTTTAAAAAATCATTAAGTATATATATATATATATATATATTATAAATTTTAGGTTTAAATTTTTCGGTTTTGTATTTTTTTAAATTTCTTGTATTCTGTACGTATCATTGGGCAAACCTAAACGGGTCTGCCAAATTAATAAAAATAAATTAATAAAAAAGTGGTATAATTACATTATTGTAATGTTCATTAAGTTGAACTAGTTCAAAAGAGATAGTTTCTGGCATAATTACTCCTCTATATCATATACTGTCGTGGGATCATGTTAAGGTTGTCGTGATGTAATATTCCGCTACTACAAACCGAAACGAAATGTGCCGAATGTAAACGAATATTTAAATCAGTCCGGGTCATTATTCAGATCGGTTAATATGTCTTCTATTGTAGGCAGTTTGTTTATAACTAAATAATTATTAACGTTTTGTTTCGCACCACATTCTACATGAACATAATTATTTCTGTCAATTGTTTCGTTTTTTCTTCTTTGGATTTCTGAACATATCACTTTATTAGTTATTTCCGGTTACATCTGTTTCAGATTATATTTGTTTCATTAGGCCTATTTCATTAGCCGTAATCGGAAATTTGGCACACCTCAAATGTAAAAAAAAATGGAACTACTACTTTTTTTATTTGAATTAAATGTTTTACCATGTTTGTTTGTCAATTGGTACCATCAACTCAGACATCTTAAAGAAACAGTCACATCCATTTGAGGGATATTCATATTTTTCTCCGTTGCTTTTTATGTAATTTTTTTCATTAAGATTAAATTATTTCCATTCATTCACAAATATCTTTATCACCAGCTATTTAATTTCAGAGTGATTTTTTCGATGTTAATGTATGGACAACTTTTCGAATGCGTAGACAATTGATTTATTTCAGTGACCAATCAGAACATTGTTTTCTGACATTCTGTTGTTATTTACTCCAATCTAAAAGTGCATACTATTATTATTACACTCTGTTTTTAACTAAAATGTTTATATATTTACATTATTATGATTGCTCGTGTCCCGCGCCGTAGCCGAGCGGTTAAGGTAGAAAGCCTTGGCGCAGAGCTACGGGACTTGCGCTGGTTCGAGTCTCCGTGGGGGAAGAAATTTTCTCATGGCATTTCGGCCAGTATGGGACCGGTGCGCACCCAGTATCGTGAGGCAATTGGGTAGCTACAATAAGTAGCGGCTCCAGGTTGAGGAACCAGCTGTAACGGCTGGGGGACTCGACATGCTAACCACATGACACCCCTACACTGGCTGTTGATCATCTACCTCTGTGATTGACACATGTGGATGTGAAGAGCCAGCAGCCGGCTGGTAAAAGGGCAACCGCTGAAAAGTGGAAAGACCCTCAATCGGAATGATTGCTCGTTTGTTTCCATTCATGAAATGTGGATTTAGGGTTCTAGTTAGATGAATGTCTATCTATTTATAAGTGTAAGCAGCATGTGTAGCATTATAAAATTTATAACTAGACATTCATGATTAATATATGGTCACACGTAGAAATACATTATATAATGGAAATGTACAGCTAATGACAAATGAGGGAAATTTTGAGGAATTGGCTGAATTCAAATACCTAGGAACAATAATCACAAATAGGAATGAGATGCACAAAGAAATTAAACATAGGCTTAATTCTGGAAATGCATGCTATTATGCATTGCAGAGACTTTTGATGTCCCAACCCCTTTCAAAAAGCGTTAAGCTGAAAATATATAAAACTATTATTCTACCAGTTATATTTTTTGGGTGTGAAACATGGACTCTTACTTTAAGGGAGGAAAGGAGATTAAGAGTATTTGAGAATAAAGTTCTTAGGAAAATTTTTGGACCAAAGAGAGATGAACAGACAGGTGAATGGAGAAGACTACATAACAATGAACTACATGGTCTTTATAGGAAGCCAGATATAATAAGAACAGTTAAGTCCCGTAGACTGCGATGGGCAGGACATGTTGCGCGTATGGGGAATGAAAGACGTGCATGGAAACTTCTTGTAGGAAAGCCAGAAGGAAAACGCCCAGTTGGTAGACCAAGAATTAGGTGGGAGAACAACATTAACTATGATTTGAGGGAAGTAGATTATACAGGGAATGATTGGAAAGCATTAGCTCAGGATAGGGATGTATGGAGAGCTTATGTCCGTGCGGCCATGAACCTACGGGTTCGATAGTGCCAGTGAGTAAGTAAGTAAGACATTCATGATAATGCGGTAAATCCAGTATAGCAGTCCTGCGCACAGTGTTTATATACTTCATAACATCAAACCAGTGTAATGCATTCATTTTATGAAGGCTTTTAGTTATCATGTTTTAGAGTAGATTAAAAAAAACACTTTCGTATATCAGTGATTTTGCGTTTCAACTGAAGGTTTTTAGTGGGTTTTATTATATTTAATTGGTTCCTGGTTCACTAGTGGTCACCGTGCTCGCATTTGATTCGAGGTTTGAGGGTTCAAACGTAGCAGGGGTCAATCGATTTTTAAAGGTGTAAAATTCTGAGGATGGGTACCTTCGGAAGGGAAATAAAGTAAATCCATTGGTCCCGTGCCGTACGTTTACGACACGTTAAAGAACCTAAGGTCTGAAATAAGAGATATCTAAGTAAAGAGTCCTTCTATCTAGAGTCCGGATATTGGGCATTTAAAAAATCAAAATAGGCAGGCAAAAATACACTTAAAATCATTAATATAGGCACTAAAAATTCAAAATAGGCTCTTTCAAAAATGGACAACATGATTTTTACAGTCTTACATTAAGAATATAAACACATGCCATCAATAAACATGCGAAGATATCAGAGATGCTTATGGAATTTGTTTTGCCTTTTTACAAAGAGCACAACCGTCACTTGAGAATATTTCCACACCAAATTCTTTCACAAAATTGGTCAGTTTGTATTTTACTTTTGTCCGCTCTTTAGGTATCTTAAAAAAATGTTGTAAAAGTTAAAAAACATACACTTGCAGCACCACTTTGTCTTTGAATCACCTGTCTGTAAATGAGGAATGCAGAATGAATTTAATGTTACCAACATCAAAAATAGAATTGCCGGTTTCAGCACCAGTTGTGAGACAGTGAAAGAAAGCTTGAGCCATCTACCCTCTTCGTCGCTCAGCAATGTTTGTATTGAAAAGAAGCAAATAACTTTTCTCCAAGCCTTAAGGCCGGAGCATAATACAATGGGAAATAACTTAGTGCTATTTCGTTTAACGGGAATGCATGAGGTGGAAAAACACAATATTTACCTAACGGGAGTGCATTGAAGGGGAAACCATCTACCTGCTAGGTTAGTGGTTATTGCCACTATTATCCTAAAATATTCTAAGGGAATTAATAAAAAGAACACGTGAAAACTTCTATGAAATTATGTTTGATATGAAACTTGTCCATTGCAATTGATTTCGTTGAAATACTGAGTTAATTTCGAAAACAAAATTGCAAATAGACATTTGTAGGCATTATAATCTGAAATAGGCATTTATAGGCAAAATGAACGTCATGGAAAACAACTCTAGATTCGTTGGTATGAACTTATATGAAATCACTTTTACAATATATAAAATATCTAACTATAGGCATTTTCCATAACATCCGGTCTCTACTTCTAACGCTTAGATTTCAAATGAGACTCTACTGACCCGAGAAGTTAAAGAGCGTCGTTAAATTAAACTTACACTTATAATTAGACTACATGTACTTGTAGCAAGTCGTCGGCCTGAAAAGTCTCAAATACACAACCCCTCAATTAAATTCTAGCTCTCGCATTTCACAAATTAAATTACATGTATAACTTTTACTTACTTTGTTGCAAGTGATATTCAAAGATATGTCCTTGTACAACACTACTTTGTCACATATGACGTTGAAAGATATATTCTTGTATTAATCTTGTGCCGTCTCACTTTGTTGCAGATGATGTTGAAAGATATATTCTTGTACCGTCTCACTTTGTCACATATAATGTTCAAAGTGATATTCTTGTACCGTCTCACCTTGTCAGAGATGATGTTGAAAGAGATTCTTGTACCGTCTCACCTCGTCACAGATGATGTTGAAAGAGATATTCTTGTGCCGTCTCACTTTGTCACAGATGATGTTGAAGGATATATTCTTGTACCGTCTCACTTTGTGACAGATGATGTTGAAGGATATATTCTTGTACCGTTTCACTTTGTCACAGATGATGTTGAAGATACATTCTTGTACCGTCTTACTTTGCCACAGATGATGTTGAAAGAGATATTCCTGTACTGTCTCACTTTGTCGCAAATTATGTTGAAAGAGATATTCCAGTACTGTCTCACTTTGTCGCAAATGATGTTGAACAAGATATTCGTGCACCGTCTCACTTTGTCACAGATGTTGAAAGAGAATTCTTGTACCATCTCACTTTGTCAGAGATGATGTTGAAATAGATTTTCTTGTACCGTCTCGCTTTGTCACATATCATGTTGAAAGAAATATTCTTGTCCCGTCTCACTTTGTCACATGATGTTGAAAGATATATTCCTGTACCGTCTCACTTTGTCACAAATGATGTTGAAAGAGATATTCCAATACCATCTCGCTTTGCCACAGATGATGTTTAAAGAGATATTTTTGTACCGCCTAACATTGTCACATATGATATTGAAAGATATATTCTTGTACTGACTCATTTTGTGTTTGCTCCTGGATTGCCTAAGTTGCACAATTGATTAGTGCAACACATAATAAAACTGGGTTCAAATTGTATCATTAATAGTATATAAAAATCAATTTTATGTGTTCTATATACTAAACATGTCGATAAAAAATAAAGTTGGTTCCGGTTTATTAGTGGTTACTATGTTTGCCTCTGATTCGGAGGTTTGCGGTTATTTTAATTAAAGTTTTTCTCTTCTTGTTTTCTTTCATTTTCCTTTTTTCCTGTTTCTTTTTCACTTTCTATCTTTTTGCATTACTTATATACACACTCAGCCCCAAATTGATTCCAAATTCCCTACCCCGCCAAAATTAAAGACCGGATTGCAGTATGTTATAGGAACTCTATACAACGACGGACAATGTTCAAAACTCGGGAGAGGTGGATGCCTTTTTCAGCACGAAAAATATATTCGGAACAAAAGTGAAACGTGGAATATGTGACGTGGATTTACGACAGTAAATCCTGAATCGAGAGAACTCTTAGCAAACTTTGTCGGGTATTTCACTCCAGGGTTCGAATTGTGTAACAAATGACCTGAGTTGTTAAATAGAGGTGTTATAAAAATAGTTAACACCTCTTTTTTACTAAAAAGTAAAACTTCTCTCCTTTGATACTGGTTTTCCGTCAACCCATATATTTTCTCAAAGCTTATGTTACAAGTAGACAACCTGTGAAATCCTAGGGGCAGAGGACAAGCGTTTATAAGCTATAGGACCCACAAAGTATCCGTAAAGTGTTGCAAACATGGCACCTCAATTTGCACAAATATTCGTTTCACGTATTTATATGTATTACTTAATTACTCACTGGCACTATCGAACCCGTAGGTTCATGGCCGCGCGGACATACGCTCTCCATACATCCCTATCCTGAGCTAATGCTTTCCATTCATTCCCTGTATAATATACTTCCCTCAAATCATAGTTAGTGTTCTTCTCCCACCTCATTCTTGGTCTACCAACTGGGCGTTTTCACTCTGGCTTTCCTACAAGAAGCTTCCATGCAAGTCTTTCATTCCCCATACGTGCAACTTGTCCTACCCATCGCAGTCTACGAGACTTAACTGTTCTTACTATATCTGGCTTCCTATAATGACCATGTAGTTCATTAAAATATATATGTAGTCAATATGCCCATTTCACCAATTAATGTTTTAAAATGGTCAACAAGTTTCTACAGCCAAGCTGTCATTCTCAAGACCAGATATTGACTGTCAATATCTGGTCTTGAGAATGACAGCTTGGCTGTAGAAACTTGTTGACCATTTTAAAACATTAATTGGTGAAATGGGCATATTGACTACATATATATTTTAATATTATATCACCAAGAAGATCACTTGTGTATTAAATGTAGTTCATTGTTATGTAGTCTTCTCCATTCACCTGTCTGTTCATCTCTCTTTGGTCCAAAATTTTTCCTAAGTACTTTATTCTCAAATACTTGTAATCTCCTTTCCTCCCTTAAAGTAAGAGTCCATGTTTAGCACCCATATAATATAACTGGTAGAATAATAGTTTTATATATTTTCAGTTTAACGTTTTTTGAAAAGTGTTGGGACATCAAGCGTCTCTGCAATGCATAATAGCACGCATTTCCAGAATTGAGACTATGGTTAATTTCTTTGTGAATCCCATTCCTATTTGTGATTATTGTTCCTAGATATTTGAATTCAACCACTTCCTCAAAATTTCCCTCATTGGTTATTGGCTGTCCATTTCCATTATAAATGAACCTCTACGTGTGACCATATATTTGGTTTTATTGATATTTACTTCCAGTCTTAATTTCTTAGTGTTACTCAATAGTGTATGCGTGTTGTCCTTTAGTATCACCTCGCTATCGGCCAATAATACTACATCATCAGCATAAGCTAACAGTTTATTAATACCATTGAGTTGTAAGCCTTCCTCATTCTCTAAAGATTTAATGGCATGCTCTAGTACAAAATTAAATAATAGAGGAGATAGTGCATCTCCTTGCTTCAACCCATTCTGGATTTCAAAAGTGTCTGAAAACTGTTTGCCTACACGCACCCTACTCTTTGAGCCATTTAGACACATTCGTATAAGTCTAACCAACTTTTTAGGAATTCCGAACTCCAGCAGGATGCTATATAACTTCTCCCTCTTAATTGAATCATATGCTTTTTTGAAGTCTACATATAGTTGATGTACAGTACCATTATATTCCCATTTCTTCTCTAAAATCTGTCTTATACTGAAAATCTGATCTGCTGTAGACCTGTTTCTTCTAAATGCATATTGATGATCTCCTAGAATGTCATCAATATAGGGAGTAAGTATGCTTACTAATATATTTGTTAGAATTTTGTACGAAGTTGAAAGTAATGAGATGCCCCTGTAGTTGTTGCAATCATTTTTATCTCCTTTCTTATAAATTGGTACGATAATTGATTCCTTCCATTCATCTGGAAGAGCTTCTTTTTCCCAAATCATACTAAGCAACCAGCGTATCTTGTCCATCAATTTTTCTCCCCCTGATTTTATCAGTTCTGCTGGGATCTCATCTGAACCTGATGCTTTATACATCTTCAATTTTTCAATCGCCATTTCAACCTCTAATGCACTTGGCTCTGCGACTAGCATTTCTGCTGTCTGTAACTTATCCTCCTCAATGTCCTGTTCTGTATGTACATTTAATAGCTGATTAAAGTAACCTTTCCATCTATTTAATATACTCCTAGAATCTGCAATCATATCCCCATTTTCATTCCGAATTATGTTTGTTCTAGCCTGAAACCCCTTCTTCTCTATACTAATTCCCTGATATAATTCTCTAATGTTCCTATTTTTTGCATTCATTTCAAGATCATTAATCTTCTCTCTCAAATATTCCTCTATTCCCTCTTTTTACTCTTTAGTAACTTGGTGGTTTCCCGTCTAACACTACCCAATTGCTCTAAATTTACCTCATTTGGCTCGTGTAACCATTTCATTTTTGCTAGCTTTCTTTTCTTTACAATGTCAGCACATTCCTCATCAAATCATTTCTTGTTTTTCCTCTTTTTTTAAATAACCAATGCTTTCTGATGCTGACAATTTTATAGTATCTCTTATAGCCTCCCATACTTTATTTATATCAGTTTCTTCTTCGTTTGCCACATTGTCATCTGAAGATTCCAGTACATCAACTCTATTAGCACTTTTGATTTGGTATTCTTGCCGCATTTCATCATTTTTAAAGTTTTTTAATTCAAATTTTACAGAATCATCTTTAGCATTTGTTCCTCTCGTAAGTGATAGCCGTTGTCTGATTTTCTCTCTGACCAGATGATGATCTGAATTGCAGTCTGTCCCTCTAACTGATCTAACATCGATGATGCTACTGTGCCAGCGTTTATCCACTAATACATGATCTATCTGGTTCCGAGTTTCTCCATCTGGGGACGTCCCGGTGTATTTATGAATATCCTTATGTTGAAATGTTGCGCTCTTAACAATGAGATTCTTCGATGTGGCAAATGTGACTAATCTAACCACGTTGTCGTTACTATCTTCATGAAGACTGAATTTGCCTATTGTTGGTTTGAATATACCTTCCCGCCCCACTTTTGCATTAAAATCTCCTAAGACAATTTTCATATGATATCGTGAAAGGCTATCAAATAAGCATTCTAATTCTTCATAGAACTCATCCTTGATATTGTCATCTTTATCTTCTGTGGGGGCATGTACATTTACAATTATAAAATCATGTCGTTTACCCTTTAGAATTATGTATGATATCCTATCACTAACAAACTTAATATCTCGGATAGCGGATAGGATCCTCCTTCTGACTAAAAAACCCATTCCAAATGCAGGTCTTTCTGCACCCCCGTAGTATAATGCAAAGCTTCCTGATTCCTGACTACCTTCTCCTGGCCACCTAACTTCCTGTAAAGCGACTATATCCAAGGGCGATTTATCTAATTCCCGCGTTAATATCTCTAGCGCCCCACTATTGTATAAAGTCCTAACATTCCATGTTCCTAGAAACATGTCCCTGTGTTTGAGACTTTGGCATGGGTTCCCTTAAGTAGTCTCCGCCCGGAGAACCGAATGGGGGACTATTTGACCTCCGGAAAATTTTACCCCAGTTGAACCCATGTCCGCATTTCTTGAAGGTTGTATTTTTACGGTGAAAGATCGTCACTCTTTCGACCAAGGTACTTTTTTCGTCTGGCTTATCACCTTCGACCAGTCCAACATGAATAACCCAATCGGCAGCAATGCAACCGCCGGCATAGCTCTCAGGATAATTTAAGCACGCAAGCCACTCCACCACGACAAGGTAAAGGTACCATGGAGGTCACGTATTTAATTGAACTAATAATATTGTAGGAAGGTGGAGATCTCAAAATAGGGGAAGAAACAACTCGTTGAAAAGAACAATATACGTTGGGATGTTGAAAATGTGTATTGTTACTGACTTCAAACAAAATCTATTACACGAGGCAATGTGCAATTCATCAAATAAACAGTGAGACGGGCAGAAAGACAGTTCACAATGGGCACATTTTACAAAAGCGATGGCCTCACATTTTGTGCACTCATCATTTGTCATTGGCTCGAAGCAGTAACCCATTGGCGCAACCTACATTCCAGGTTCGTCCTCCAACTATCCGCCCTTTAAAAAAAAAACATACTTAATCAAGTTCTTGAAACGAGGAGCGCTGAACTGATATAGGATATTCATTTTTTCAGACACTACAAATATTTTGTTCCTTACATAACGGACACAGTCGTTATCGAGACACAGGAGCACATTTGGCATCGCGATAGTTTTCTGGCCCTGCACTCCTTTTCCCTATATCAGTTCAGTGCTCCTTGTTTTAAGAACTTGATTAAGTATTCTTTTTATAAGGGCGGATACTTGGACGGACAAACCTGGAATGTGGGTTGCGCCAATGGATTACTGCTTCGAGTCATTGACAAATGATGAGTGTACAAAGTGTGAGGCTATCGCTTTTGTAAAATGTGCCCATTGTGAACTGTCTTTCTGTCCGTCTCACAGTTGATTTGATGAATTGCACATTTGTTGTCTCTTGTAATAGATATTGTTTGAAATCGGTAAAAATAAACATTTTCAACACCCCAAAGTATGTATTCACGTAGACTTTCACGGCCGGAGTTGCTATGATGATCTTGATGAAGATTTTCCTCAAGGGTTGTCTTGAGGATGCCAGACGCAGTCTTTGGCGAAACGCCGGGGAACTACAAGCCTCACGACCACGGCCTGCAGCTCGAAAATCTTCATCAAGATCATCATACCCCAAAGTATATTGTTTCTTTTCACCGAGATGTTTCTTCCTCTATTTTGAGATTTCCACCTTTCTGCCATATTATTAGTTCATATAATGGAAAAGGATTTTACTCCGGGGATGGTTTGGATAGTAGAGGGATATGGTGGGCGCTGGATTCGTAAAGGACTTCCCCGGTTCACTGGGGAATTTGGGTATTAGGTTCGCTTCCAGGGTTGTCTACTTCTTGCCATCATATACTCTGTCCTGGTTGCCTCGTGGTCGTGGGACTTAGTCGTCCTGCCGTTGATTGATATTAGTGTATTTATTTTACGACCTATTCTGCCCGCACGTTAGGGAGCCAATATGAACCATTGATTCAGGCTCAAGAGGGTTACTTGGATAAAAGCCCCACTGTTGGGAGACAATATGACAGGGTATTAATTAAGGGTAATTGAGTTTTAGGTTAGTAACGGATGTTTGGGCGCCAGGAGTATCGAAAGGAACTTTCCCGGTTCACTGGGGAATTTGTGTATTAGGTTCGCTCAGGTCAAAGTATCGGTAGGCATGAGTTCTCACTCAGGGATTCCACAAGGACTTCGTCGGGCAGAATTATTTTGTAGAATGCGTCATTTTGAATGTAGTTTATTATTTCTTGAAGCACACGAAATGTTGGAACACTGTACAAGCTTTAGTTTTAATTCCCTCGCACTGATCTCCAGTCGGCGATGTCGTTCGTTGTGGGTTTACACCGTTAATAATTATTCGATGACCTACTCACTCACTGATTTACTGACTTAACTTATGAAGTTTATATATTCAGGCGATTAATAAAAGTAATGTTTAAGTCACGATAGTTTGATGAAAAATGCTAAGTCCAAAATTTGTGTTAAATTTCCACTGGTGACCATGCTGCCAGTGTGTCGAAGAGTATATGTGTGTAGAAGAAGTGACTTTGTATAAGCTTTGTAGGACGAGTGTGTAGCCGAAGTGACTTTGTATAAGTGTATAAATGAAGTGACGAGGAGGAGTCTCCCTCACCTATTAGGTAAACTCGGTACTCTCACTATATCGACCTCGTGGACCTGAGATCAGTGCTTAGGCACACATAACAAAACATATAATTGGTTAATGTACCCTTGTATAATAATCAAGAGGGCGTTACAAATTTGTTATTGGCGATTTATGCCGTCGGAGTTTGGGCCCTATCCGTGCTGGCTTCACGTACAGTCGGGTCACAAGTATTAGCTAGGCTTGGGTTTTCCCTAGGTCATTGATCTCTAGGCTTCAGACGCTAGAATTTTGCCATCTTCCCACACTTTTTGCTAGCGTTGTTTGTCTCAAGATGAAATCCCCGCTTGTAAATTTAGTTATTGTGCTATGGCTGTCAACAATAAATCTGTTAACTTCTGGCTTACAAGATATTGCCCTTCAATCCTGCGAGTAAAGGATTTGTCAACATTTTAATTCTTTATACATGTGTCGGCAACTTCCGCCTTAACAAAAGAAGAGGTGGCATTACCTGAGATCACGTTACCCTTTGTGAATGATTAGTCATTTAATTCCCATTGATACTAATTTCGTCGGATCATTTTATACGACATTTATTCTTACATAATCGTGTTCTACTCGCTTCCCTGATTAATTTGAATATACATATGGCCTAAGTCTAATAACTGCTTCACTCAATGATCTTTTTGATTGTTTCTGATTTTTTTATTGCCTGACATTGGGATTTATTTATTCAGTTACTCTATACAAAGGAGGCTGAGTGAATGACTTGCTACAATAAATACATGAAACGAGCATTTGTGCGAATTTTGGTGCCATGTTTCCAACACTTTACTGATACTTTGTGGGGCCTATAGCTTCTAAATGCTTGTCCCTCTGCACCTAAGATTTCACAGGTTGTCTACTTGTGACATAAGCTTTCAGAAAATATATGGGTTTCGGGAAAACCGGTATCAAAGCAGAGAAGGTTTACTTGTAAGTACTAAAAATAAATAATGCCGGACGTTGTGATACGAATTAAAATTTCACACTACATCTGCTGATTACCAGATTGTGATGTTTCACAGAAGTCGATGTGACTGATATGATATGTAAACCGCACTAAGTGGCATTCTATGTGATGCTTACTGGAACTGTTGTTCCGTAATTTTTTTTTTGCAAATGCCCCAGGTTGTCTTTCGACATTACTGGTTTCTCTCCTGGCATGGCGTACTTGTAACCCACTTCTGAGGTTGGGGCGCCTGAAAGGCGGGGTTATGTTGCCTCGATGATATGATGGGTGATGATAGTGGTGCGCCAGGAGAGTCCCTAATCCTAAGCTTAATCTAAGATGAATATAAATGATGATGATTGCGATGGCCATATGATTTCGGGGACCGTTTGGGCCTTAAAGTTTTCCTGACATTTGTCTTACAGGTGAGAAAAAACCCCGATAAATACCTCACCCAGAAAAACTGTCCCGACCGGGAATCGAACCCGGGTCCGCTGCGTGACAAGGCAGCACGCTACCTCGAGACCACGGCGGTGGATGTTGTTCGGTTATTAGCAGCCAAACGTCTTTGTGGCGATCAATTAGGGGTCAGTTGGTTAACTCTTGCCTGTATGGCGGTATGGGTGTAGTGTATTAAAAAGAGAAATTAAGGCAAAAACATTCCATCAGAATCTGTACTTTTTGATTACATGGACGGAGTTATGCTTCAACCGGCTAAGCGGCATTATGTAAGTTCTGAGAAAAATACGTTTAAAGTAATGTCAATCTACACTATTTATTGAAGCGCCAAACTAACAATACTAGATATTGCAAGTTATTTTCCTTATTTGACAGTTATGCATCAACAACCCACGAGCTGAAAAATTTGGTGCTTAGCTGCATGATGCCAAATTTACATTAGCATTTATGAAGATTTAGTTTCATAGCCGTTTGTTACAAACCACAGAATCTCTGATAGGACTTACGGCGTTCAATTTTTGTTTAATAAGAAGGCTGTATTTAAAGATTTGGTGTTAAATTGTGCATATACTTACTTCATGAGCCAGTTCAAAAGATGCCATCAAAATCTCGATTTTTCATAATTGGGCTTAGCCGCTTGATGCATACCATAAACCACATTAAAGAATGAGCCACACTGTTCTGCGCTACTTACTTAATCTCAAACTCGTCCAATTAACGGCATATTTCTCTCATTGTTTCAGAACTCCATTTGTTTACCTTTTTTTTTTAAAGCAGGTTCTGTTTTTAATAAGTGTGTGCACGTGCGCAAGTGTGTGTGTGTGTGTTCGTTCTTGCGTGTGTGTGTGTGTGTGTGTGTGTGTGTGTGTGTGTGTGTGTGTGTGTGTGTGTTAGCTGTCGCACTATTCGTCATTTCAATTCCGCACTTAGATGTTAGAATAATTAATGCGGTACCTTATCAATTTACACAGTACTTTGGCAGACTACGTGTCTACGTGCATAGCATACGGTGAGGAATATATGGCCAGTGCATATTTTAAATATTTTTTTGTAAAATAATGAAGAAAAAGGAGAAGGCGAAACCCGGTTCCGGCATATATCCTACTACAGTTTATTTAAAAAAAACGCAATGAACTCCGCCAGGCTTACATTCCCAATCTAACAAACACGAATCGAAATAAACAGTACCACATACCTTCTCAGTGTATGTACTGCGAAGGGTTTGGAATTTAATCCATGCCTTTTACACAGCAAACATAGAAATACTGTACTAATAATTAACATAATATATAGTATAAATCCAAGCTATGTTTACCATCAAATTTCAACCTAACATTTTCCTTAAAAACCACAAAACAGTAGGAAAACAGCAAGTTTTGAACTGGAATCTTCCCAATGAGTGTTCAACCTAGATTGGTTACTTAATTTGTTTTATAGTAAACAATTATCGCGATTTATATTTTCTTATTCTTAGTTTAAACTCTCACTTATAGGTTATTTTACGTGTCCCGAGCCTTATATTATGTTTAATTTTTAATATTATAGTCACTATGTTCCTTTTGATTAGTCGTCTAAAATTAGGCTAACTTGTTTGCAGATTAGAATTTAGAGGCAAGTTGAGAGATGATTGTTCTTTATTCCATATCTTATTATAATAATATTAAGATTTTTTAGAGCTGTTGCCGTGAATCCAGTTCTAATCGCTACTTCTATCAATCGATTTCGTATTATCATCTGAAGACTCCTAAGAAATATGATTTTCTAGGTATTGAATATGCATTTTTTCTTGTATTCCATGTTCCTCTATTCGTTGTTGTATCATATCAGTTTTTTTGTTGTTTTCTTTCTTTCGAACGTTATTGGGACATTCCAATTACATGCTCAAACCTTTACAATATATTTTTCACAATCCGTTCTGTCATTACGAGCCCAACCACTAGAATATCTTCCTATCAATCCGTTCTATCGTTACATACCCAAATCACTATAATATCTTTTTCACAATCCGTTCTGTCGTTACATATCCTAACCACTACAATGTATTTTTTCTCAATCCGTTCAATCGTTAATTGGTGAAACCACTAAACATCTTTTCCAGAATCCGTTCTATCATTACATACCCAAACCACTACAATATATTTATCTCAATCACATATATTGTTACATTCCAAAACACTAGAATATGTATCTCTCAATCCGTTCTATCATTAGATACCCCATAAAGTGATCCCACAACAGGCCTCAGGAGGCCCTTGGGGTAGTAGGAGGTTAAGGCTCCCACTTTTTCTAGACAATCGGCACTTTATGTCAGCCGGGTTGTCAGCCCTGCGTGACGCCGCCTTTACCCCAGAACAAGCGTCTGGTACTCATTTCAGTTAGAGGCTGAGTTGACCCCAGGGCCATAGTGCCGCCAGAGAGTTTGGGTCAGTTTAAAAATCCTGACCCCAACGGGACTTGAACCCTCGACCCTCCGGCTTGTAGCTCGTGCCTTAACCACTACGCTACGGCGTGCATTACATACCCATACAACTACAATATCTTTTCCGCAATCCGCTCCATCGTTAAGTAGAAAAAACACATATCTTTCTCACAATACATTCGATCGTTACAAACCCAAATCACTATCATATATTTTTGTTCACTTTACTATACCATTACATATTGGAATGCTGAGGAGTTAAAACAAAAACTTTCAATGGACAAATGTGTGGAGTTTATTGAGACTTTTGATGTATTAGCTTTATCAGAGACATCCATCCATAGTAATTCTGCCCGAAGGCAGGTCCTTCACTGCAATCATAGCATTTTCATGCTATGCTTGCAGCTTTACTAGGGAATTGTGTAGGTGTGGTATCTTCCCGTTGCTTTCCACACCGGTGAAGGATGATGATGATAATGATAATGATAAGGATGATAATGATAAGGATGATGGCCATATGATTTCGGGGACCGTTTAGGCCTTAAAGTTTTCCTGACATTTGTCTTACAGGTGAGGAAAAACCCCGATAAAAACCTCACCCAGAAAAACTGCCCCGACCGGGGATCGAACCCGGGCCCGCTGCGTGACATGGCAGCACGCTACCTGGAGACCACAGCGGTGGACTTCAGAGACATGGTTAAAGGGTAATGAACGTGTAAGTATAAATAATATGAAAAGATATTTTAAAGGTAGTCAAACAAAAAGAAATAGAGGCAGATATCCAGGAGGTGTTGCTTTATATATAAGGAACATCTAGACTCCTATATTAAAGAGATAATTACTCATTTAAAAGAGGCAATTTGTGTTTATTACAAAGCAGGCGGAGCAGAAATTTGTATGTTGTCTATTTACCGCTAACCACTATCTTCTAGGTATGCCAATCCAATTTTTTTCGTGGAATTGTCGGATCTGTTGGCGGATATAAAAGATAGGTTTCCGGAAGCTGGAATACTAATTTTAACTGTAGGATTGGGAGAGAAAATATCACTTTAAAAACAGATGATAATGAAACATGAGGTGAGGATAGGAGCAGTAAAGATAAAATTATAGATTCAGAAGGAAATCAATTGTTAACTTTTGCGATGCATTTGAACTTGAAATTTTGAACGGGAAGTATGGGGAAGATAAAAATGGAGAACTGACATTTATTAATAATAAAAATGAGGGAGTGTAATCGATTATATATTATGCACACAAGACATGGTTCCAGTACTAAGTAATTTCTGTATAGTTTCCAGAATCGAATCTCGCCATTTCCCATACAAACTTATTTTAAATATAAAAGATATTAGGGATACAGTTACTGATGGGATAGGAACAACATTACGGGATACAGTTACTGATGGGATAGGAACAACATTACGGCCAATTACACGTTTCAAGTGGATTCAGGATCGGAGAGAAGAATTTATCGGGTGTCTGGAGACACTAATAAAGGATTTGCAAATAAATGATCTTAGCGGGGATGAAATTATTGAAACGTTGACAGAATCTTTTCAAAAATCTGGGGAGAAATTTAAGGTTAAATGCACAATGAACCAGAAGAACAAAGGGTGGTACAATAAGGTTTGTAGAGAAGAAGAAATGTGTCGAAAATAGTCTCTTAAAGTTTAGAAAAGAAAGCACAGATGAAAACAGAAAAATGTATGCGCAGCAGAGAAAGGAATACAAAGAATTATTAAGTGAGACAAAACTAGAATGACAAAATAAGAAATCGGAGGAAATGAAAACCGCGACTGAAAGTGGGAAGAGTACGGACATGTGGAAAGCGATAAGAGAACTCAAAGTAAAGAACATGAATAGGA